>JAWQFJ010003497.1:0-13041 GCA_034096865.1 Theodoxus fluviatilis | reverse complement strand
TTTTCAAGTCCTGGTATGATAGTCGTACGAGTGTTGTGCTATGTAGTATGACTGACGAGTAACTGCATGTAAATGTGGCTATGCCCGCGCATTGAGTTCTTGCAAGAAATGCGCGTTATAAATGCTATTTTTAAAAATTATTATTATTATTATAGCATAACCTCATGTTTGTTCTTTCCCACTTCTTATTGGATTGTGGGTGGACAGAATTCTTTTCATTCTGGATGCTGCATCCTCACAGTAGCAGAGAATGAGAGTCCTACAGAAGGATCTCTGATACATACTGATGTGGCTGATCATGTTCTACTAAGACAATAGAAGACTACAATGAAGGGCAGATGAAATGGCCCAATGATTGGGGTAAAGTGTAAAGAAGCTGTAGCCCAAGATGAGGGTGGGGAGTTGATGTGTGAAACCAATATCTCTACCTTTACTATTTCCACCTCCACAGTTACCACCATACAAATGCTGATGAAGATATGCCAATCACACCAAGAAAGGCAGAGAAATTTTGTTTCCACTTGCACAAGCTTTAAAATGGAGAAGGGTTGCTTCTGCTTGGTCATATAAGACATTTAGAGTATGTTGCAAAGCTGCATAAATTCTGCCTCATTTTCATCGGAGCCCTCTTAAGCCAAGACACTGTGCATTTACTTGTCCATGTTCATTCAAGTATTGAAATCTGCTGGGCTGCACTGTACTGACAGCAAACTGAAGGAAAATGAAAGACTACAGGTATACAAAAATCATTTTATTTGCAGAGAATATAAACTTCCAAATAACAGTCCATGGTCAGTAGAGATTCCTTGCAAGTTTGGCATGATTTTCCATCATAAGTAAAGCAGTGTGTGTAAGCTGCCACCACTTGGTACGAGTAGTAATACAAAAATAAGTCAATCATTTACACTTCAAAAGCCTCACAAACATTTCCTTCACCAATCCACGATATGCATGTCTTTTTAGATGGAAATAAACCCATTGTGTCTATCTATGCAGAGATAATTATGAGGGGGAAATTAATAGGATTTTCTACATTAATTATGATATATGGCTATGATTGAAGGCACAGAGGTGAAAAAAGACACAACACAAGTTCAAATTTCACCTCTTCTTATGCATAACATTCTTGCATTTCAAGCGGCCACTCACTTTTGGCAAGAAAAACAATAGGTCTTTGTTCTTACTAGATACATTTCTTACAAAACAAGAGCCAGTAAAGCTTTAAAACAAACCAAACCAACCAAACAAAACACCTCCAAATACTAAACTAAATGACACAATTTCTCCCATCAATATTGAATTAAAATGAACACACACACACACATTTGTGTAGGCTTTTTACAATGACAACTGGATTTCAGACCTTATCCAAGATTTATTGCACTGCAAACATTTGTATGACAACTTAGAGAGGGAAAAAAGGCACATTAGTGCTCCAAATTTGCAAAATGTCGTTCTAAAATCTAGCAGCTTCAATGTGCTGAAATGATTATGATGCAACATGTTTGTGCAGGGGGTTATGAAATGGATTATCATAGAGTAAAAGAACAGTGATGATTATTCACATGTCCACAATTTAAAAAAATCTTATGCATTAGTTGTAGATCTCCATCTGAAAAACTATAAATCAACACAATGATAGCAAAACCGTACAACACACAAGAAACTAGAAAGTTACAAAACATTTTCTTCACAACCACATTTTACACTCATCCTCGAGATTCTAGTAAAGAAAATAGCACATAAGTATCATCTGTCAAAAGCACATGCAGCATGGATTAGAAATATTTATATTCTCAGTGAAGATATTCCAGATCATCAATTATCTATCACATGCTTTCATTTCATTTAAAAGGAAAGCTATCCTCAATGAAGTAGGAAACTACCACACACAGAATAAGTTCTCCAAATATGTGGCAAATATGGGCCCAGTTTTGTTTTGGGAATGAGAAATGTTCACATCAATAGCTCTCTAAGCAGTGAGGCACATCATTGGGTCATGTACACCACTACCTGGTCAGCAGTAAATGCTACTTTCCTGTGAAAACCATGCGTGATGAGACTGCACATTGCGAGACGCATTACCAGCTGTGAAAGTCCCCACGTCAAATTTTACATGGAAAAAAATGTGAATAAAGGTTATTGAAAAAACAAGAAGGGCAAAGCCCATACGACTCACATGCTTGACCTTGACCTTTATATAACCTTGACTTTCAGGTGACCTTCAAGGTCAAGGTCAAACAACTAAACCTACCAATGACATCATACACTAAGAAATGATTTACACATTTTTTTCCTACCAAAAAACATGTGACCTTGACCCAAGGTCAAGGTCATCCAAGGTCATGCAACACAAAGCTCTTAATTCAAGACATAGGAAGCACAATGGTGCTTATTGGCACTTTCTACCATGAGATATAGTCACTTTTAGTGGTTCACTACCCCATTTTGGTCACATTTCATAAGGGTCAAAGTGACCTTGACCTTGATGATATGTGACCAAATGTGTCTCATGATGAAAGTATAACATGTGCCCCACATAAATATTAAGTTTGAAACAGTTATCTTCCATAGTTCAGGGTCAAGGTCACTTCAAAATATGTATACAATCCAACTTTGAAGAGCTCCTGTGACCTTGACCTTGAAGCAAGGTCAACCAAACTGGTATCAAAAGATAGGGCTTGCTTTGACCTATATACCACTTGTAGCTAAGGTCGCCATTCTCAATAACGTGGGAGAAAATTGGGAAAATGTGAAAAATGACTGTTTTTGAGACCACATTTATGGCTCCTGTGACCTTGACCTTGAAGCAAGGTCAAGTCACTATGTATGTTTTTTGAGGCCTTGTCATCATACACCATCATGCCACATTTGGTGTTGATAGACTTATTAGTCTCTGAGAAAAATCCAACGTTTAAGTTTTTTACGGACGCCCGGACGGACGCCCGGACGCCCGGACGGACGGACGACACGGCTCAGTTCATAGACTCACTTTTGCTTCGCATGTGAGTCAAATATTATCATCATTATTACTATCCATCAACATTATCATCATCATCATCATCATCATCATCATCATCGTCGTCATTGGTGAGATGTAAAAATATCCAACCCATCAACACCAGTCAGGAGACACTTCCACGGGGAAATGATAAAGATTGTTGCAACCCCTATATTGACAGAGGAAAGCGTGCCTTACTGTTATACCCCGTTCTCAATAAGATTCTGATAACAGTGGGGGGGATATTTGTTGTGTTCATACAATAAAGAGTTCCTTGTGTCAGCACAGATGTAGAGGTGTTGACCACTCAGGAAAATAAGTTTTGCTTACTTTCTTACCACATGCAAAGCACAACAAAGAAGGAGCATGCATGTTACAACTGGTTGAAAAACCAACTTTTCATTTATCTTTAAGCAAGATACTCTAGTCCATGATACAAAAAGACAATATTCAGTCACAGCAAATACATAATTCCAACTTCTTTCAAGTGATGCTGTTCTTCTTAATGTGTTATGCTGATATGTCCCAAGATTCATTTGCTGACTTTCATGTGGTTTTTGCAAAGCATGTCAAATGTAGTGACAAGTGCTAGAACTTCATGGACCATCACCAGGCAGGGGTCATGACAACATGTAGGTAAATCTGGGGCACTATTGAAACAGTACCATCCTGGCCAGCAGGACATCATGTCTAGCATTTCTATAACCTGTGATGTCATCTAAGAATCTATCTTATGGGGCACTCACAGGCTTTGACTATTGCAAACTGAATGAAATGCTGTTATGCAATAGTCTGCCCCTTACCACCCAGGGAAAGGTGGGGTAAGGTGGGAGGGAAGAGGGGGGTGGGGGTGGGGGCTGGTGGCTATTTCTCCATTTGCCTGCTCCAACACAGTTCTAAATTTAGCAACCATATAGGGAACAACAGGCAGCGGTGCCTTTAGATGTCATAATGCCTAAATTTAGAACAATGAGCCTAAGAATGGAAAACAAGAGGGAGAAGGCATAGCTGACAAGTTACTTCATTACCAGAATGGCAGCATGGAGTATTATACATTCATCTGCATCGGTCTGATCTTGGAATGTTAAGAGGATGAACATGCACCCAATCACACACGTCCACCATCAAAAGTAAAGCGTCCTACAACTTCCTCATACTTCTAGTTGTGCACAGCTTCTCGCAAAAGATAGTATCAAATGTTCACACATACACTGCACAAACATGAACACACACACACACACACACACACACACACACACACACACACACACACACACACAACCAGTCCTTTTCTCTGAGTTGAAATGCAATATTTTCTAAATCATATGTTATGATAAAACACTGGAATAAAATGTGAACTAGAGAATTCATTCCATGTGCAACCATCGGGCTAACATGCTGATAAACCCAGTCATGCTATTTGTGATCATAAAGCAAAGGTGGTTTCAAGCAGAGTAAGAAACATTATTTTCCCCTCGGTTACTGGCACTCAAGCATCTGCACAGGGCTCTGTGGAGCAAGTAAACCACAGGAATAAAGAGTGGTGTTCCACATATTTCTATATTCTCCTGAAGACAGTACAAAAAGTATTAGAATTAATTTTAAATGAAATAAAACATGTTCACAAATGAGAAGGTTATGTAAGCACAACCGGCTCCGATATCAATATGGCCTCATAGTTCTGTCCATTGGTCATAAAGCTTCACCAGGATATTGACGTCATTAATATCAGGCAAGAAACAAAAAATAACAGGGTACATTCACAAACTTTAAAAAAAAATATAATGAAGCCACTGCAGATCAACATCAACTGGCCATCAAAACGATAAACTGCGTATATTTCATACAGAATATGAAATCTTTTAGAAATCCTGAACGAATCATAGTTAATCTCAGATAGGACAGTTGTTGAGATATCCAATAAGAAACCTCGTATGCCCATGCAGTGACCTACACTATCATTGACATGGCAGCCAGTATCCTACAAACACAGCAGACCTCACAAAAGCTTTGTCACAACCTCTATGCCACTAGATGTTCATGGCTAACTGCAAGTGCTCCATCCAGCAAATCTAAAAGGTCTGCATGTCTATGCTGTACCAGAACTGTTGAAGCATTTCTCATGTCACAAATCTACAATGCACCGCATCTTGACTGGAGGAACTTCCATTCTATGACCCTCTATCCTTTGTGCCCTTCTGTGTAAGAACCTAGCTTTTTATTATGTACAACATGCCTCCATTAATACACTCCATTTACATGGAATTTCAAGATCATAGACGGGAGGTTCCATCCATGTTCAACAAGATCATGCAGCAAATTATGCGACAAAGTCCATCATGTTGCAAATCTTGGCCGCACTTCAAATTATACATGTACATACGTCCACACTAAATAATGTATGCTCTATTAAACAACTACGTGTAGGCCTCCTTGATGTCTAGGTCATACATCATCTTGTAAGTCCTCAGTCCATACACTCACTGCTAGTCTAGGCCACACTGGAGTTGCCTGGCTGCAACCACACCTTGCTCTGACCAGGTGGAGCCACTGCAGAACCAGTGCCCATTGCAGGGACTGTGGCCAGACCGTCCCCAAGGTCAAAAGCTGGGACAGGGGTGGGGGATACAGTCTGACCGTGGCTCTTGAAGCTGACCACAGGCTCCCTGGCCATGATGGACTGTCCTGACCCTGATGTGTGGAGGTCACTGCAGGAAATGCTGTCCACTTCCACAAGAGTGCGGTGAAGGTTGTTTCGGCGCCGGCGTTGGCGGACGTACAGCAGCACCCCCACCAGCACACCACAGATCAGCAGCAGAACAATCAAGAAACCCACTGCTATCTTACCTGCCTTGTTCACTGCAAAAAAGGGAAAAGAGAGATAAAACCCAACATACATAAACACACACACATACACACACACTCACACATACATACACACACACAAATTGCACAGTAGTTTCTCAATGCATCAAAAATAACTTTGATATTGTTAATGAGACATGAAAAGTACGTTCCTTTTTTTAAGTATATGATTCCAGATTTTATATTTTGATCAGGCTTAAAAAAATTACTTGTGGTTTTGGTAACCTGACGGAATCTATTTTTTCCTGCAAACCCTAAACTCTTTTCTTTCGATCATGGGAGGAAAAAAAGAAAGAAAGATGGTAAACAACAAACTGCATGATGTAAGATCTTCCCTGCTCTAACAGCACTCAGGAAATTTACTATTTAATTTTTAAAATAAAGTTTTCTGTTAAATAAAGTTGGTCTATGTTCAATCTGGACTTTTCTAAAATTACAAAATAGATAAATAAACAAGTTCAGGCTGACCTACTGACCACCTTTTTTTCTGTTGCCATGTTGCTTTAACCACAACATTTTTGCTTTGCTTTTTGCCTTACCTAAAAATGGCTGTAGACATTGTTCTCTGCAAGCACAGCATGTCACACATAGTCAGAGGTGAATTAGAACAGATAGAGGAACTCAGCTTGAGAAGACAAGGCAAAGTAGGACAATGAAGACAGTGGCCTCTGCTAACCCCAAACCTTCCTTGCTTAAATGCTCCTACTACATGAGAGGTGACACTTAACAAGAGGCATTTCAATCGCTGTCATTGATGCTCACTGATCTGCAGCCCATTGTTTCTTGAAACAGATAGTGGTGTGTGTGTGTGTGTGTGTGTGTGTGTGTGTGTGTGAGAGAGAGAGAGAGAGAGAGAGAGAGAGAGAGAGAGAGAGAGAGAGAGAGAGAGAGAGAGAGAGAGAGAGAGAGAGAGGCGGCGGGAGACAGGAGACAGACAGACAGACAGACAGACAGACAGAGAGACAGACAGACAGACAGACAGACAGACAGACAGACAGAGAGACAGACAGACAGACAGACAGACAGACAGACAGACAGACAGACAGACAGACAGACAGACAGACAGAGAGACAGACAGACAGACAGACAGACAGACAGACAGACAGACAGACAGACAGACAGACAGACAGACAGAGAGACAGACAGACAGACAGACAGACAGACAGACAGACAGACAGACAGACAGACAGACAGACAGACAGACAGACAGACAGACAGACAGACAGACAGACAGACAGACAGACAGACGAATAGTTTCAAATCTTACAGGAGGTGCAGTCCCCTGTGCTGATTGACAGTTTCTCATCCAGGAAGAAAGCTCTCTTTTTATCATTGGTGATGAAGTCAGCCTGCAAACACCACCACATACAATATCAATGCAAACACCACCACATTCAATATCAATGCAAACACCACCACATACAATATCAATGCAAACACCACCACATACAATATCAATGCATTATAACACAACACTGTAATGATTTCACCACAGTACGAGTGCTGTTGATGTATGATGTCCCATCATCCCATACTCCACCCAATCTGCTTTTCCCATTCTGTCCCTTGCTGCCAAGCAAAAGCCTGCGCTAATCCTGCAGATTTCCAACTCACTCAGTTCTAAATTTAGTAACCATGTATAGGACAACAAGTCACTCTACCCATGCATGGATGGATGGATGGATGGATGGATGGATGGATGGATGGATGGATGGATGGATGGATGGTGTTTTAACAACCAATCAGCCTTTGTAAGCTATGTAAAGCCATTAAGCATGAAAATCACTAGGATAGTTTAGCGTAAGCGCAAATCATGTCATGATGTCTTCACCTCTTATGAATCATGTAGGAAGACGTGGTGGGTCTATTCTGACCCCCAACCCACAGGGGGCCCACTCTGCTCAAAGGTCCTCACTAGACAACTTTATTTAGAACCAAGAATCAGAGCAGGGAAGAGGAAGCAGGTGGGTCCTGGTTGACAGCTGCCTTGGTACAGGAGTGGCAGCAAGGGGCAGAGAAAGGTAGTGTGGGACTTTATACACTACACAGGATAAACTTCATATCCCTTTTAGACCACTCAAAACAAGCCCCGCAAAAATTCAAGTAATAAAATACAAATAGACAAAAATGTTGTGAGTTCTATGTACAGCCAAACATGGAGAATCTGTGACAGATTTAGAGAAAGAAGTATTCAAAAATATACTAAGACAGAAAGATTATTTTTGAGAGAGAGAGAGGAGAGAGAGAGAGAGGAGAGGAGAGAGAGAGAGAGAGTTCAAACAAACATTGTATACAATGTGAACACATGCTGCTTTAAGATCTTAGATTACATTGCATGACATTGAAAGAAAATGGTCATATCCAAGTGACAGTATTTGCTAGCTTCAGGGCTGTCATTATTATGTATCATTTGCTCTTTTAATTAGCACTCATCAAAGAGGGGGGGGGGGGGGGGGGGGGGGGAGGAAGAAAAGAAAAAATAGTAAATTCTAAGGCTCTCTGAATAAGAATTCAAACATATGAATTACATCATCTTGTATGAATAACATTTGATATATGCCTCTATAGACAAACAGAATCTTCACCAAATTGCAAAAAACATAATTTTGTATTTAAATTTTTTTTTTAATGAAATGAAATTTGAAATGAAATGAAAGAAATAAAATAAAATACAACTGTCCACATACCCTGACCCAAAACTTGTTGTCCTGATCAAGGGAGAGAAGCATGTGGACTTTGACGTCTACATGAAATCCGGGCACCGACACAACTTCTTCTTTGTTTCTGAATGTATAACTCCAGCGCACCTCAGGCCGCTCATTCTGAAAGAAGGAATCAGTTACATCAGCTCTAAGTAACGGTATGCTTGATGGAGGGATGACAAGGACATGGAAGGGAAACATTTGTAACCATGAATGATGAACACAGGTAATTTTCCAGCAAACAACTGGCCAAATAGTCAGGGGGTTAAGTCACACATTGTTTCTTAGAGGTTTATACAAACTTGAAATTTTCTTATAATTGTTTGCACCACACATGCTGTTTCCTTGGGAATTGGTGCTAAAAACTGAACAATAATGTGGGTGAGAAGTATGACTTTGTTTTCATTTTTCACTTCAGCTTGGCATCCTCATATCCCGTCTTGTTTAAAATCAAAGGCAAAAATTGGCAATTGGTGCATTGCATATCTTGAGACTTGAGAGAGTGATGTCTGCAAGTAAGTCATATTTGATTAAAAGGCTCACTAGAGATGGCAATCCTTAGCAATTGGTGCATTACATGTCTTGAGACAACCTAAGAAATAGTAATGTCTCAAACTAAACATGTCCCAGAAAGAAACTATGATAATTAATGTGCATAGAAAGGGCTCACTTACAAGCTTTCACAGATAGTCCTGTACACCAGTACAGACTGGTGAGTGATAAATGTGCCTAGAAAGGACTCACTTACAAGCTTTCACAGATAGTCCTGTACACCAGTACAGACTGGTGAGTGATAAATGTGCCTAGAAAGGACTCACTCACAAGCTTTCACAGATAGTCCTGCACACCAGTACAGACTGGTGAGTGATAAATGTGCCTAGAAAGGACTCACTCACAAGCTTTCACAGACAGTCCTGCACACCAGTATAGACTGGTGAGTGATAAATGTGCCTAGAAAGGACTCACTTACAAGCTTTCACAGATAGTCCTGCACACCAGTACAGACTGGTGAGTGATAAATGTGCCTAGAAAGGACTCACTTACAAGCTTTCACAGATAGTCCTGCACACCAGTACAGACTGGTGAGTGATAAATGTGCCTAGAAAGGACTCACTTACAAGCTTTCACAGATAGTCCTGTACACCAGTACAGACTGGTGAGTGATAAATACTATATGGTCATACAAGAGAGCATAAGGTTAAAGCAACAAAATAAAAATATAGTTTTTTTAATAACTTAACTACCATGTAAATCATCTTTCACATAAATTGAGGGAAATGCTCCCTCATTTGCAGGGAGCTTAAACAGATGAGATTATGTCAGGTAGGAGCAAAATCTAAATTTTGTGAGAGCAAGAAAAAAGTGCCAATAAATATGGAAATCTGTGAGAGGAAAAAAGTTTGCTGTGTGACTCATTTTCAGTTACAAACAAACTTTTCAAAAACTTTTGTCAAGTATATGCTACCTGAAGCATTAAAAATAATAATATTGAAATTTGTTCCAGCTCTAAAACATTCATCTAAAAATGTTTTGTCTAGCACTGCAAATATTACTTCATTAGCCTTCTTGCATAATTTGCTAGAGAGAACTGAACTGAACTAAACAAGTTTAATGTTTAGGCAACAGGTCTATTACATCAGGAAGAAATACATGAATGAGATAGAGAGAGAGGGGTTGGGGTGGGGGTGGGAGAGAGAGAGAGAGAGAGAGAGAGAGAGAGAGAGAGAGAGAGAGAGAGAGACACACACAGAGAAAGCATGGGGTGAGAGGCAGCCTACCTCAATTTCAAATGTCACATCAATTGGGTCGTTGCAGTGGTTGACCTCAACCTCAATATGGGAGAGGGATAGGTCATCAATCCTATACCTGCATTCTGCCTCGAAGTTGTGTTGGAATTTGCAGATCTGAGCTGTAAATCAAAGCAAACAGTCACACATGTCAATCTATCAAATATCAAGAATAAGATCAATAAATAATTAAGATTTTTAAAAAAAGATTTGAGATTATTTGTTTCCTCTTAAAAATAAATATAAATGATGAGATGTTTCTTTGGGGTTGGTTAAGAGGACTTGGTGACTTGTTTATTGTTGCAAGTGGGCAGCACTGATCTTCCAATGTGGTTATTATGCACAGTCAGGTCTGAATGATCTGACCCTGTGCCACAGCACCCAGACTGCCCTTTTGGCTGCTTGGAGCTGCCCCTGGCTGAACTATCGGTGCAGACACCAACAGCCAGGCAGCCAGCCTCTGCTGACTGGGAGAGAGCTTGAGTGGCTCTAGCTATATGTTGCAGGATAAGTAAATTTTGTAAAGTTGTGTATTATTTTCTTACAAAGACATGGATTTTTTTTTTTACATTACAGTTGTTCAGTAAAATATTAACACTTTTTTTCCCAATTACTCTACTCAGTGACATGTGCATGAAGACAGCACCAAAAGATAACATGAAATTACATAACTTCAGTGTGGCACTATTGGTCTAGAAGAAAAAGTAGATTTCATCCAAAAGCACATGCAAACATGCAAGTGCATGCATGTGCACGTGCCCCTTCATGTGTTCATGCACACACACACACACACACACACACACACACACACACACACACACACACACACACACACACACACATGCATAGGCAAGACTTAACACTGAGATCAGGAGTTTCATTTTCTAATGCAGTCAATCAAGACATCAAAACAAAACTGATCAAGCTGTCACATGTTTTTGAGCAGTGACTGGAGAAATAGGATCCCTATTCACAAACTACACATATATCTTGGACATTAAATAGGAGGCTGTTGAAAATCTATTCACTCACAATGCCAGGTGACAGTCTGACAAAGTTTGATTACAGGTAGTCTTCAGTCTGAGGAAGGTATATTCCAAGTGCTCACTAAAAAGCTAGACTCTCTATGGTATCTTGTATTCAGTCTTCATTGGACTTGGTGTCACCATATTAAATTGTTACTCCAACTCCTGCACAGCATCTAGCCTTCATAATGAGTTTCTAATAATCTTCCTGTCACGAAACATCCACGATTCCATCCAACGAAACTTGTGTGATCGGTCCCCTGAATGCACAAGCCATTAAAAAAAAAAAACCCACAACAGCCAGGCTACATCCTCTTCACACCTTTGTTTCAATTAACATTTCGCAACAGGATCCCAGCATGCAGGCACTTGACAATGACGAACTGTATCAAGAAAAAGAAAAAAGTATTCAGGTGAGCAGTGAGTGTAAACACGACTGAGAGAGAGGGGGGGAGACGGCAAAGGAAGAGAAGCATGCCTTACCCTGTGCTGAGACGGCCAGGCAAAGAGCAAGAATGCCAGCCCAAACCGACGACTTTGTTGTCGACATGCCTCGCATCGCAGCAGTCCGTGTGCCAGCTCAACCCACCCCGAAGAAATGCCAGCAGAAAGTGACGGGTGCCTTATATGCTGAGATTCGGGTACGATGTTACCACAAGGATGTTTTATTGTACCGACACAACTGAACTCATGCGCGGGCGTTGCCTGAAATAGCCGTGTCAATTTCTGTGCCGCGCTAGATCCGTGAGCAGTCGACCCGCAGGCCGCACAGGTGCAAAAACTCGTGGCAGGTACGTCGCTGTCAAGCACAGTGACAGTCCCACCAGCTGATGCACTTTCTGTTCTTAATTGAAGTTTTCTAGAAACACAAAGCACGATGCAGTCAGTCTATCAGGACGCCAGTGTTAGCATGTATAAGCAAAACTGTCAACTTTCGTCGTCGGGTTACCTCTAGAAGACCGTTCAGGTGAAGACACCTTCCTTGACATGAAGTTCGCCTCAGACAGGCTGTCTCCCTCTCCCGGATGTTGCAAAGGGAAGTAACTCAGGTCAGCACACTTTAAACCTCTGCCGCTTTGATAATCCGTCGAATAGAAGGACCACGATAACAGATTGAAATGGAAAAACAAATAGAATGCAAGATTGTTCTTTTTTGTTTGTTTGACGGAATGCTCGGAACAGATCTTGCCAACCTATGGTGAAAGACTGAAACAAAGTGTTTTCCTGTCCCAAGCGCGTGGAAAATATTCTCTCTCTGTACATCTTGAGGTAACATACGACCAGAGCCGCTCCATGCCTTACTCAGCAGATGTGTCAGTTTATACATTTCTGTAAACAGTGATATGCAGTGCGAGTGTTTGAGTAATAGGGCCTATCCGTCTGAGGCATTTGCATCGTCCCAGCTATATATTGGTCGATTAATCTCTGGGCTTGGTCACCGTGAAATAAGTTCTGCCACAACCGGAATAACTTAATTTACAGGTGCTCGTCGCTGCATACATACCTCGATCGCTTCCCGTATGAGGTTTTCTATAAATATCTCCAAGTACGATGATGATCCGGGAGACAGCGAGTGGGCGATTCAGGAGCCGTGTAAATATATGCTTCGTCACGCGCCTCTTCAGCAATTGTTTTGCCCATCCCCATATTGTCACTCTTTC
>JAWQFJ010003495.1:10000-16659 GCA_034096865.1 Theodoxus fluviatilis | reverse complement strand
TTGGTCCCAGTCTGATGAGGTGAATGGAATGCGGTACACCACCATGCAGTGTGATGGTGATAGCAAGGCATTCAAAGAGTTGCAGAAGATGTGGGTGTATGGTGACAGAATGAATCTGCACATCAACAAGCAGGTCCTGGAGGATTTTGAAGCATGATACTGGCAGAGGAGAGATGCCTTCCCAATAGCCACTCTTTGATTCCTTGATTGGTTGTTGACTTAATGAAAACCTGCGATTTCTCAAAATCGACAAATTCCAAACTTTTGTCATCAATATCTCAGTAAGTTCAACTTTAATCTTCCTGAAATTTGCAGTGAAGTCTCTTCTACCTGTGCTGAAGTACCTGACGTTGAGAAATTTGGGTTTGGTAGGTTATGTTTTGATCTACATGAGTGTAAACTGTCATTTTTAAAGAAAAATTGACATGCAAATTTTAAAAATCAGTTTTAAATTGTTAAAGTTAATATTTTGAAAAATTAGCTCTGTCAGGTATTGAAGAACATATTGAGGTACTTAGTGATAAAAACAATTCTGTGTTAAAGACTGTCTGCTGTGTTACACTGTTGCCCAAAAATGTGCAATTTTGAGAATAAAATTGCTATTTCTAAGTCAACATTTCAGTTTTATGACTTGAATTTTTGACTGTAATTACCTTTATATGCATGCTTGATATTGCATAAGTAATGATTAAATGAAAATCAAAACAAAAAAAGTTTTCCATTTCACCAGCACCTCCCCTTAAGGGGAGAATAAGTTCTGTATCGAGCAGGCCGGCTTTAGATCAGATCACTCTACCACTGATCATATGTTTACCCTTTACTCCATTGTCATAAAACACGTGTTCTGCGGCCGTGGTAAACTATATGCCGCTTTTATTGATTATCAAAAAGCCTTTGATTCTGTTGATAGGACATGCCTTTGGTCTGTTTTGAAAAAGTTTGGTATTCCAACAAAATTTTTGGAAATGATCAAAGCAGTGTATTCCCAAGTTCAAGCTTCTGTGCGATGGGACGGATTGTTGTCAGACATCTTTGAATGTTCAATGGGAGTGAGGCAGGGCGCAGTCGAGTCTCCAATAATTTTTAATCTGTATATGACGTATGTCGCAGATTACATATGCAAATATGGAAGGCACGGCATACAACTTTTACCTGGTACGAAAGAGATATTCTGACTTATGTTTGCTGATGACGTGGTTCTGTTGTCAACTACACCTGTAGGGCTCCAGTGCCAGTTAGACAACCTGAACAAGATTTCAGGAAAACTATGCCTCACTGTGAATTAAAAAAAAGTTATGGTATTCAGAAGGGGAGGATTCCTTGCTCAGGGAGAAAAATGGATGATTGGGGATACAAAACTGGAGGTAGTAAATAGTTACAGGTATTTGGGGTTACTTCTTACAACAAAATTGTCCATCACTGCTGCCCTGGAATACCAAGTGACAAAAGCCAAACAAAAGATTGTACAGCTTTTAAAGACAATATGGAATCTGCATACCATGAACACAACCGTATTTTTTTTAAATATTTGATGCCCAGGTGCAACCGTCTGTTTTGTACGGATCAGAATTATGGGGACTAACCCAAAAGCAAACTGTGGAAAAAGCACATCCTTTTGCGTGCAAAAGATTTCTCAATTTATACATGAAATCTTCTAATAAAATGTGTTATGGAGAACTGGGAAGATATCCCCTCTACATCAAGGCTTTGATAAAAACTATAAAGTATTGGTTGAAGATATGCAGAATGCCCGAAAATAGACTTCCAAAACAAGCTTACCTCATGATGATAACATTAAAGTACTAGAAGAGTATGACTGGGTAAGATTGGTGGGAAAATGTTTATCACAGTACGGATTCAGATATATTTGGGAAAATTCTTGTACTAACAATGTAAAAGTTTTCCTCCGAACCCTGAATCAAAGGCTACGGGACTGTTTTGACAGGAGTGGACAGCCAAGATAAACGGCAGTGATAGATTTGCGTTGTACCGATCATTAAAAAACGTTTCAGTGCGAAAGTTATCTTAACTTCATCAACAACAAAAAATTCAGAGACTGTTTTATACGCTTCAGGCTTCGTAATAACGAGTTAAAACACAATGTACGACCCAGAGCACAGCTGGATCAGGATGAAAGATGTCCATTCTGTAACGATATCGAGAACGAGACACACTTTATTATGAGTTGTCCTTTGTATTCTGATATAAGAGGAAAATACGTGGCAAAACATTTGTTAACAAACAGACATAATGACATAACGCACTTATTAAATGGAAGCGATGTACATAAAACGCGCGATGTTGCAATGTTTATTACAGTATGAACCGTCGCAATCAAAACATTACCGAAAGAACTCTATGTAATCCATCCTGTAACCTGTAAATGATTAAAATAATCACCTGTAAGGAAGTCCTTCTATTCTCTACAGCGTAGTTTTATTCGGTCTCAGTATACTAACTATCCTATATTATCGTCAACCTCGTTGCTAAAATAATGTTCGCTTGATGTTATATAATTTTGTTATCACAGTATTGATTGTAACTGTTCTAATGTAAAGATCTCATGTGATCTTCTCTGAGAGTATTCTAAACATGTATTTTGATCACTGTACAGTTTGAACTGCTTTACAACTTCATGTATATATATCATTGCAATTTTACATGTTTGTACTGTTATAACCATGATGGTTTGTCGGCCGGGATAAGGATTCATATTCTCTCTCTCTCTTTGTCTCTCTCTCTCTTTCTCTCTCTCTCTCTCTCTCTCTCTCTCTCTCTCTCTCTCATACACACACACACACACACACACATGTGCATACATGCATACAGACACACATATATACACATATGCATACATGCATACACACAAACACACACACACATACACGTACCTGTATTCTCCCATGCATGCATGCATGCCACAGATGCATGCACATAGGCTGTTAGCAGTTACAGATAGGCAAGTTTTACTGTATGTCCCTTGTTCTTCAAGGACACAGGAAGTTTGTGGTACAGTCCTGGAGGTTGCTGGGGAGGAAATGGAGACTCCAGCTCATCTGCAACTGTCGGGGCCTTCAGTCGACAGTTTTTGCAAAGGAATCACCTTCCACTCAGTCATGACAGAGGAAGGCCAGAGCCATGCAGGTAAGAAATGTCTTGCTAAGTTGTATACCCATGTGAGGCATTCATTGGTGAATTAGGCTTTTCTTATACAATTCATTTACATAGATAAATGACATTTAGCTGTTTTGATTCAATGGGATCATTTTCTAGTGACTCCAGTTTTCCCCAAGTGGTAAGTTTGCACTTACACTGATGCGAAATGACACACCCTGTCTAACATTTGCTCAATGGGGAGCCTGAAGGTATGATGATAGCTTTATGCATGCAGTCATTAGTTAGCATTCCACCCGTTTGGGTTATCTTAAATGCTTCTCTGAGCAGCCAGTCATTCAATATCATATTTTCTCAGTCAGAAACTTTTCAGAGAAAATGAGGCATTGTTCATAAAACACTTTTGTTCTTTCTTTGGTTGGTGATGATGCTTCATTGATCAATCAACTCATTGGTCAGGAGGTGATCTGTTAATCGGTTTGAGACTCAGTCATGGGTGATAAGTCACTACATAGAACCACACCTTTGCATATACCCGTATCATAAAGTTGACCAGTCCAAAATAAAGCTGACAAGCTGAGCAATCACAACTGCAAAATCTTATCTTTGGCATTTTCTCAGACTCTCCCAGGACACTGAAAATTTCCAAGACATTCATATTTTGATCTTAACCATCAAGGGAATTTTTTTCTTCTAAAGTGTTTTGCCAAAGAGCGTCAAAGTACCATGAGTAGCTATAGTTAGGCTTTGGAAGTATTTTTCCGGCAGTGGATCTTTTATATTTTTTGTCAGTGTATTTTGCAATGAAGAATATTTGCTGTGCCAAGGAATTTTACAATGTTAGGTTAAGTCAGACTTTCACAAACTAGTCGTGTGTTGGAAGCAAAGGTACTGAACAGGCTGATTTTTGTATTCCTAAGTGTGAATGTGTAAAATGGTTGTCTCATTTCAATGAAAGATAATGGGATTTTGCGTAGCAGCTAGTAACGGGAGTGCATTTACAAATATAAATCTTTTTCTACTCTGAAATGTTGGATTACAAATGAGTATCGTGTAATTTCATCTGATAATTTCAAAGTACTTCAATTTGATAGTACAGTAGTCGCCGCTTATAAAACACGCGGTTAATAAAAACAGCCGTTTTTAAAATACAGTTGGTCCGGTCCGAATTTACATCGTTACTGATGGACATGTTCAACACGCAAACGGTTAATAAAAACGCCGCTTATTAAAAACACTTTTGTTTGGTCCCAATGTGTTTTTAATAAGCGGCGACTACTGTATTGTGATTTGTTGGTCACATTTTGCACTATGTTTGAGTTCCCTCAAAAGAATCTCCTCTAAAAGGACAAAAACAAAGATTATCATTATCACTGAAGATGCGATTCTGACCCTCGTTCATAACGTATCCGACCATCTCGAGAAGCCCTCCTCGTACGCCAGGATTCTCTTCATTGACTTCAGCAGCGCCTTCAACACCATCCAGCCTCATATGATGATGAGCAAGCTGCTGGAATACGACGTCAACCCAGTCCTCATCAGCTGGGTCTTCAGCTTCCTCACGAAGCGAACACAGCGAGTGCGTGTTGGACAGGTTCTGTCTGACGCCATCACCATCAACACAGGCGCCCCTCAAGGCTGCGTGCTGTCACCCTCGCTCTTCACGCTGTACACCGCCGACTGTCGCCTCAGGGATCTCAATAACCTGCTGCTGAAGCTCGCAGATGACACATCCCTGTCAGGTCTCATCCTGAAGAACGACGAATCGGCGTACAGAAACGCCGTGGAGGAACTGGTGAAGTGGTGCGACGACAACTTCCTGGAGCTGAACGTGACCAAGACCAAGGAGCTCATCATGGACTTTCGACGAGACAACAAGACCACGGTCGATCCCATCGTCATCAAGGGCGAACCAGTCGAGATGGTTGATACCTACAAGTATCTGGGCACCTTCATCGATAACCAGCTCGATTGGTCGCCGAACGTGGACGCCGTGTGCAAGCGGGCGAACCAGAGGCTTTCTTCTTGAGAAAGCTGCGGCAGTTCCGCGTCAACCCTGAGATTCCCCACCTCTTCTACCAGGCGACGATTCAGAGCGTCGTCTCCTTCAACCAGTTGTGTTACCACAGCAGTGTGAGGAAGGGCGACATGGAGAGGCTGGAGAAGGTCGTGGAGGAAGCCGGCGCCATCTTTGGCTCCGACCTCCAGCCTCTCAGTGATCGTTACCCCAGTGTGGCCCTGAGGAAGATGGGCAAGATTCGCTCCGACAACCGCCTCCCTCTGCACCTGGCATTCGCGGCATGCGAACCCACTCGTGAGTCCTCACGTCGCCTGAGGTGCTAGCCTGCCAGAACAAACCGTATGAGGGATTCGTTCCTCCCGACAGCCATCCGTCTCTTCAACGAGTCCCGGTGAATGGGTAGTATGCATGAAGATTGTTGTGAGACTTGACGTGACTGTGGGACCAGGAGTGACGTGAACTGTGACTGAAGAGTGGGTGATGTGAACTGTGACTGTGAGGATGAGTGATGAGAGCTGTGACTATGTGACCAGGATTGATGTGACTTATGACGGAGGATTGGAGTAATGTGAACTGGGTCTATGAGGACTTGTAGTGCTGTGAACTGAGAAAGGAAGGACTATGAATGGTGTAAACTATATCTGTACCATCAAGGATGAACATGTGAGTGTGTGTGTGTGTGGGGGGGGGGGGGGGGGGGGGGGGGAGTGCATGCGTTATGCGTTGATGATCGTGTATGTATGCTGTGTGAGTGTGGTTGTTGATGTGCATGCCTGTCTCTTGTTGGTCTTTCCTGTGATTGTGTTGTGATGCAGGATGAAGAACACAATGTGTGTGTGTGTGTGTGTGTGGTGGTGGGGGGGGGGGGGGGGTTGTACATGTGTTATGGTTGAAGATCGGGTATGTGTGATTGCGTGACGATGGTTGTTTGATGTGCATGCTTGTGTCTTTTTGTTCCTTCTGTGATTACTTATTGCGATGTAGAATGTTTCTCTATTAAATTGAACTGCCTATAATGTAGCGCTAAATGTGTCCTATCTTATTTTGTCTTTCTGTTTACTATATCTGATGCGCGTGTTCAGTATGTATATTTACAATGGTTAGATTGTGATGAAGTAACATGGTATCATTACATTTGTTAGAGTAATAAATTATGATACAATTGCATGCTATCTAAATTATTTTATGGCCTATGATTAGTGTGTGGACTCCATAACTTGAGCGCTGTGATTGAGTTAATTAGTGTTGAACTTCTTGTACGTTTCTGTTTTTGTATGTATGTATTATGTTTTTGCCACCGACAAAACAAATTTCCTTGCAACTATGAGGGCAATAAAGTATCTTGTATCTTGTATCTTGTATCTTGTTATTATTAAATGTAATTCATTATGGAAATTATTATTTTGTATCCTTTACCCTCTGCCCCTCATTTTTCTGCAAATTAGTTACTTTTATTTCAGCAGAAAAAGGGGGGAAAATCAAAAGAAACAAATGATAACAGTTCCAGTCCTGATACATCATTTGA
>JAWQFJ010003495.1:2500-5000 GCA_034096865.1 Theodoxus fluviatilis | reverse complement strand
ATCATCATCATCATCAATCATCAATCGTCATCATCATCCTTCACAATTACCTCATCTTGTGGCAAGATTGGCAAAATACCGAATGGTTTGTGGGCTTAACCTGCAGTGGCTTAATTAAGCCAAATGTAGCTTGTGAACAAACACAACACACACACCACACAACACACATCACACACACACAACCATACACACACACATCACACACATACATCACGCACATACCACACACACACTACACACAGAAAACACATACACACACATCAATCGCACACACACAACACATACACACACGCACACGTATCGTTTAAATGAAGCTTCAAGGAACCCAGAGTTGCAGCTTTAAGCAAGGTGCTTCGATCACTTACAGTTGCGTCTCCCCACCTCCCTCCCCCCAGGAGTATACTCGGTGAGGGGGAGCTGAAAATGTGTATTTAAAAAAGAAAAAAGGAAAGGAAACACGCACACATACACACACACACACACACACACACACACACACACACACCTATTTTTCACCTTTGGATGTTACTCAACCTACATTAGAGGAACAATAAATCTAATACCTTTAAAGCTATAAGAAACCGAAAGCACGCATACTGTTGGTTGGGGGTAAGAATGACAAACAGTCTCCATACACGACCCGTACTAGAGGCGAAACACAGGGGAAATCCGTGGCTTGTCTTGCTCTTACTTTTCCAGCTCCAATGATTCTTCGTGATGAGGACTGCTGTACATAGGGTAAATGATGACGTATGAATGCAAAATGCCTACTCCATCCTCGTGCCAAAGACCATACATTACTAGTAATGTATCATTGTATGGTCTTTGCTCGTGCACCTATAGCCCACACTAATTTCTGGGAAAACTTTTTCCTAGGTCATAACTGTTTTTGCAAGTTTACGCTGCAATTTTAAAAAATCGTCTTTTTTCTCCAACTGAGTTACAACTACATTTATAATGTACAAATTAATATCGTTAATACGCAACATTTTCTCTAATGTAGTCCATAATTCCCCGATTTCAATCGAGAATTATCACTCGAAAGGGGAGACAAAAAAAAAAACCCCACCAAACACACACACACACACACGCACTAAAACTGTAGTGAGAAGGGGAGGTAATTTCTAGGGTCATCACGAGTTACCTCTCCTTACACTGCAGCTTGCCCTCGGGTGAGTCTTCCTACCGACGCGGTACTTCAAAGTGAAACGAGGCCGAGAAGTATGCATGTGTGTGTGCAGGCTCGTGCGTGTGCTTGCGTGTGCATGTTTCCATACGAGTGAATGTGTAGACATGAATGTGCATTTCTAGCAGGAGCGTGAGTTTGATAGCCTTGCACGAACTATACATGTTCTACTAGACAAGCGCTCGAGACCGAGAAAGAGATTGGGTATGCAGCTGGGTGCCTTGAAAGTTCTTCAGCGTGTGTGCGTGTGCGTGCGTGTGTGTGTTTATGTGTGTGTGTGTGTGTGTGTGTGTGTGTGTGTGTGTGTGTGTGTGTGTGTGTGCGCGTGTGTATGCTTGTGTGTGTGTGTCTGTGTCTCTGCTGGCATGGGGGGGGGGGGGGGGGGGGGGGCGTGAACGTGTGCATATGCGTGCCACGTGTGTCTGTATGTTGAATGTGTGCGTACTGTTCATGTGTCTTTATGCGAGCGTGCGTGCACACATATGTGATAAATACATTTTCACAATCGTGACCCAGCATGTGAAACAAAGCTCAAGTCGACAAAACATGCAGTTTTTAAGTCAACACCGAGAAAAGTATGTTGAGTAATTGCTTTCCTGAATTTTACATATCTGTATAAGAATTACAGATATTCCTCTGGAATATAATTTTTATTTTTAATATGCACAAAATAAATTGTGTTCAAATTACTGTTCTGCGTCTTTGGGGAACCGGAAAAACGATTTTCCGGCGCGGTTTCTGCAATAGACCACGCCGCGCCTCTCAATCAGTCGTCATTGCCGCGCAAGGACAAACGCGTGTGCGCGCACGCATGCACGCGCACACACAGACACACACGCACCAAGAGAAGGCATACTCTGAACACCATCTTCGCAGTTTCATTCAAAGGTCCACGAATTTCTCAATAACGTCTTTGGTTACATGCTGTTGAAGACGTTACCCTCTAGAATCGACTTCTCCAGAGGATGACGTCAGAATGTTTGCCAAGATATCCACCAGCAGATGAATACATCGGTCCAGTCAAGTCTAGGCACCAATTGATAGTCAATGAAACTGACAAATTTTCCTTGACGAAAACACGGGCTCTTGTTGAATAAAAAGAGGAAACGTTCTTTCATTGGGGAGAGAGAAAAGACGGTAGAAGTACAACATTCGGCCACACCCGTGGTTCAACGGAACAGTTGAAAGAGCTTACACGCTCCGTTGAATCAGGCACTGAATTAATTCTTCTTTGCGCATTATAATTAAGGACGTAATGAATGTACTCTGCTACATGTCTCTCTAGGAGTTAGGCCGAGTGACTGAGTTCAGGGC
>JAWQFJ010003494.1:5000-15156 GCA_034096865.1 Theodoxus fluviatilis | reverse complement strand
TTTTGGGGTCTTTTACATGCTTGATTAAGTAGTACCCCATGGGTAGTGCCTGCTTTCTTACACCTTAACCTCGATTCTTTCTCTTCTATTCTGATACTTATCAATCTTTCTACTTCTTCTTTCAAGGACGATACTGATAAAATCTGGAAAATGCTTTCTTTTTTTTCTGAGCTGGGAAGCAACGTTCATACTTCTTGTCGAACCAAAGGATTTTTGTTCTGAAAAAGGTTTGTAAGGTATGTTTTTCTTAGATGAGTCCGGCAGCATTTACACAACGCTTTCGCTTATGGGTTGCTTCATGTACATCCCATTTCTTCCTTATCAGCGTTGTCCCTAGTGGGAGCCTTTTCAAGTAAATTTATAAATCCTTCCGAAAAATTGCTATCCCAGATAATCGTTTCTGTAATACGTTTTTCAAGGTATGACTGTGGGCACAAGAAGCACCTTCGCAAACTTCCATAGTTCTATGCACATATTATTTTGAACACATAGTGTTCTCTAAACTAATTAACGTGAATCAAGCATAAGGTGAGAACATCGTCTGAGACAATCAAGTTCAATGACAGCTGCTTCCATTGTAACAATAAAAAGTGACACATTTCGAAAAAATTATTGTTTGTCAACGAACATTGAGAATACGTCGGTTCAAAGGCAAGACACCCCAAGAAGATATGATTTCAATTCACTTTCACTTTCATCTTCGAATACGCTGTCTTCTCCGTTACATTTGTCCGTCGATATCTCCTAAAACTTCCTACTTGCTAATGCTTCGTTTTCCTGTTCTGGCGTTAAGGTCCTCCCCAAGGTATACTCTCAGCACAGCTCCCAATTGCTAAATATCGCTAATCGCTTTGTTTCGCGTTCAAGTGCCATTTGTTCCGTCTTAACTTTCATAGTAAGGCGAGCCCGCAGGTTTACATAAACTTTACATGTAATTTAGATAGTATATAAACATAACACCGAGCTTTTGCTAAAAATTTTGTGTGAAACACAAAGTCATACTCACATCAAACGTCAACACAAACCTTCAAAATGTCATGAATGTGTAATGCGAGATAGATGCCTCCTGATGACGCGACCACGGAGAGGATAATTTCTGGCTGCGAGCGTTGTGATAGTCTAGAAATTGCATCTAAGTGTCTCCTGAGTGACAAGGTGCAATCAGTATGCGAACAAATGTTTCGTGCAGAACCGGACGAAATCAAAAACCCTGATATAGATGAAGCGGAAAAGTGCCGGTCCCAAACTTTGTGTTCAAGCAGTCCATCACTTCCTATGACAGGATTTTAAATTGAGCTGGCGGTATAGGAGGTGTGTCCTTACCTCCGCATCTTGACTTGGTAGTATTCGGGGCCGCCGCACCTATAGCTTGCTCCTTCCGCTGTTGCTGCTCTTGCATAGACCGTGTGTTCTCCGATGGTCGGTGGCTTGGTGGTTTCTTGCTTCCCTATGTATTACCCTCTGCCTTTGCAGTAGCGAATAATCCCTTCCTCTTTTTCGCTGATGCATCTCTTGCGCTGGCTTAAATGTAGTTGTCGAGGGTCGCTAGACACACCTCTTCTTTGCGTTTCGAGCTCCTTGCTTTTCTGTCAGAATGTCCAGTTTATGGTAGGTCTTGCTTTTTCCTTGCTAAGCAACCGCTTCATTATGCGAGATGTGCACGAATTGCACGTATGTTCGGCACATAGGTTTGTAAAGGCAAAGAGAGGAGCCTTCGTTCACTATGTGGACGAGCTTTTGCCACGCAAGTCTTTCGGCCTCCCATTTCCTTGGTTTCTTCAGGTGCACGCCGTGAAAGCCAATAATTCATCCGCGGTGGCGGACTGTAGCGTCCTGCTGGGTTTTCAAAACTTTGATTTCAAGTTCCTGCCTGCGTATCGCTTCGCGAATTCTCCTGATTGCATGTTCTTTCTACTTTCCATTTTCGTCGTTTCTGATCATTTAATATTCAATTATTCTGTTACATATATTCTGCGATTATCTATCATCAAACCTTAGGTAATCTTCTGTACTACTAGTAGCGATTGTTTGTTCATTCACTTTCTGAGCTTTACGCAATCAGTCACATACATCTGCTAGTGTCTTTTTCTAAGAGATTCACTCAGCAATCCCTCATGTATATGCTTCAACACAGTGCATATGCAATCTCCTCAAGTTCCACGGTCCGGGTTCAACTCAATGTTCCCCCTAGAAGCATAAATTCGTCCAATAGACGGTCAAGACGACATATGAGACATCCGTGAGGATTGTTGTGGTCTGTGCGTGGGTGTCTCAGTCAACGAATAGAGACCGGGAACTCCCTATCATCGCAGCCCGCAAAGTACCTCGATGCTAGTCAAGCATGACAAGAAATGAGCCTAGCCAGCAGTGCAGCTAGCCATCACTTAGCAATACAAGAGCAATCTGCAGATGATGAATCGCGCAGTGAAAATCCGTGTTACATCATCCCAATTTGCTTCAGGATTTTTGTGGTTCTCGCGCACGTGTACCGGGGGCTCGTGGTTGTCGAGCTGGGCGCAAAGGCGAATCCTATTCCCAACCGTGGCAACATCAAGTCACGTCCACCCCCTACTGCATGCCCTATCCTGCTACAGTGTTCCCTCTGTTCAGAATCCTAACCTGCAAAACTTTCGGTGACATAACGAAAGGGAGAGTTCATATGAAATAGACAAAAAACATCACATCACATGTCGTATGTCAAAAAGTTTCAAGCTTGTCACACAAGACGTTCATTTGAACAGCTGTAGACTCACACAGTAGCGACGAAACTGCGCTGCCTCGCGTGCACCGATCCGAGCCCGAGAAAGAGAGAGAGAGAGAGAGAGAGAGAGGAGAGAAAGAGAGAGAGAGAGAGAAGAGTGAGAGAAAGAGAGAGAGAAAGGAGGAGAGAGAGAAAGAGACAGAGAGATAGAGACAGAGCAGAGAGAAACAGAGAGACAGAGAGAGATGAGAGAGAGAGCAAGACAGAGAGGGAGAGAGATTGCATATATGTGTGAGTGTACGTGTGTGTGTGTGTGTGTGTGTGTGTGTGTGTGCCCATGCGCGTGCTTGCATGTCTGTCTGCCCCTCACCTGTCTGACTGCTGCCACATGCCTGGGGAGAAGAGATTGACTAGCCACGTGACCGGATGCTTCAGTAGAAACAGGTTTGGAAACGCCGAGATGTCAGACGTTGCCACGCACAGTAACTGTGACTTTTACTTACTTACTTACTTACCTCGTGCGTGCTGCATTGCTCTATTTTGGTGCAGTCAATGAGGTCGGACACGCCCACACAGGAGTAACAGCGTGGTCCTAAGCTCTGGATTTCTGCAGTGACACGAGGGGGTTGGGAGCGGGACGAATTTTAGATGTGCAACAACTATCGAGAAACCTGCATTCAGCATCCTGACACCATCCACTGCACGTTTTAAGGCACTCCTGACTCGTGTGTGTTCATCTTTTTCCTCGCAAAGTTTGACCAAAGATTCTGTATAGTAAGATGGTTCACTTACCTCCCTTTGCGAGTCAACGCGTTAGCAGCGCCACCAAGCGGTAGGCGCGCGTCTGAGAGCAGACAACGCGATCTCACATGTACTGACTGCTATGCCGCTGTGTAGAAGACAAGTGGAGTGCAATGGTGTTCAGCAACTAATTAAAGCAATAATAGGAAACAGACACCAGATAAGTATTTTTTCCGTTTTACATTGGAAAAAGAGAGGTAACTGAATATTTATGTAAGATAATATGTATCAGACTTTCCTTTACTTTCACTTTTTGCGTTTGGTAGATAGAGGCAACACGGTGTTTTAAGTTCAAACACCACTTCCTAATTTATTCTCAGCGCAGGAAGACCGTTGAAAACGTTATTTCTGTCTTCTTCTTCTTCTTCTTACAGTGTCTTCTTCTTCAATTCACTTCTTCCTTCTTCTTCTTCTATCATACTATCCTCTTCAATATCTTACTTACATTCTTCTTTGTGCTATCTTCTTCTTCTTGTTCTTCTTCTTCTTCTTGTTCTTCTTCTTGTTCTTCTTCTTCTTTTCTTGCTTCTTCTTCTAATCATATCTAAAATATCGTATTGCTAATTATGCTTCTTCTTCTATCATTCTTCTTAGTTCTCAATTCTGCTATTCTTCTATCTTCATATAACTTACGAAATCATATACTTGCTGTCTTCCCAACTCTAATCTATCCTCGTATCATTCTAAAGTGCTTCTTCTTCCTTCTTCCGTCTTTCTTCTTCTTCTTCTTCTCTTGTCTTCTTCTTGCTTCGTCTTCTTCTTCTTCTCTTCTCTTCTTCTTATTCTCTTCGTTCTTTCTTCATTCTCTTCTTTCTTCTTCTTCTTCGATACTTCTTCTTCTTCTTCGTACTTCTTCTTACTTCATTCGTCTCATATTTCTTCTTCTTCGTGTTCAATTACTCTGCTTAAACATAATCATTACTTTCTTCTTCTTTCTTCGTTCTTCTTCTTGTTCTTAGCTTATGTTAACTTCTTCTTTGTTCTCTATCTTCTGCTATACGATACTTCTTCTTTCTTCTTCTATCATATAACATTCAATTCTTCATTCATTCAATATACTATCTTCTATCTTCCTTCTTTCTTCTTCATTCTTCAGTTCTTCTCTTCTTTCTTCTTCTTCTTCTTACTTGTTTCATATCTTCGTCTTCATTAGCTGTACTTTCTTCTCTTCTTCTTCTTCTTCGTTCGTCTTTGCTCTTCTTCTTCTTCTTCGTTCGTTCTTCGTCTGCTTCTTCATCTGTCTTCTTCTTCGGCTTCTTCGTCGTCTTCGTCTTCTTCTTCTTCTTCTGCTTGCGTCGTCTTCTGTCTCCGGCTCCTTCTTTTTCGTTCTCCCTTTCATGCCCTATCTTATTTCCTGCTTCTTGCTCCTCCTTTCCGCTTCCTCTTCTTGCTTCTTTTCCTTCTTCTCCTCCTCCTCCTCCTCCTTTCCCTTCTTCGTTCAAATATGGTGGGGCAAAGCGTGCTACCTTACAGTTTCTTATGTATCACACTTTTACATCTCTGTTAGTGTAGTGCCGTGCATGGATTTTTGTGTGTGTGGAAATATCATAGACAGCCGACAATACGCGTCACAGCATATGATCGAGGAGGCCTTGATATCCTGAATCTCTATCTGTCTGTTTGTCTGTCTGTCTGTCTGTATGTTTGTCTGTCTGTCTGTCTGTCTGTCGGTCATCTCTGCCTGTCATGTCTGTCTGTCTCCCTCCCTACCCGTCCATCTCATCTCGTCCTCTCTTTCGTCTCTCACCTCTCCGTCTCCTCTCTCTCTCTCCCTCACTCTCGATAAGCGGCGTCTCTTCTCGCTCTCTCTCTCGCTCTCTCTCCCATACCAACGCCTCGCTCTCTCTCTCTCCTCTCCCTCTCTTTCTTTCTTTCTTCCTCGCTCTCTCGTCGTCATTTCCCTCTCTCTCATCTCTCGTCACCCTCCCCGCCACACGGCTCTTCCTCTCTCTCTCACTCTCTCTCCTCACTCTCGCTCGCTCGCCCTCACTCTCTCTCATCTTCCCGCTCGATTAGCACCCTGCCACCCTCCCCAGCGTACAACACAGCTGCCCTTATTACGTGGCATTAGGCAGACGTGAATTAACTTTCGAACGCAGATGCTAGCAAAGCGGCATCTGTTAAGAGTTTTCAGTGGTATCGACCCTAAAAGTGCTGAGGATGGTGAGGGAGGCCTGACGTCCACCTATACAGTGGGAGTGGTCGTGGTCACCCCGTTGTGGAATTTGCACGCGACTTCCTTAGTGCATATCCAGTTTCAGTCTAAGCCTAATTTTATTTTCAAGCTGGCATCGGGATGCATTGTGAAATAAATAAATATAATGAGGCTTTTAATTAACAACATGCGATAAGACTAGGACATATGGCGAAATAAACCCATTCCTTTGACCACATACAGCCTGCCTCGGATTCAACCCAGTGGGCAGCGCTGAATTACTACTGTGTTATTTAGAGCAAAAGAAAGTTAAATTGCCCGTTGAACACACATAACGCGCTCGCCCGCTGGGGAGCGCTGGCGGGAACGGGGCCGCGACTCTCTAGTCTTAATATGGTCGATTTTGCGGCGGAGTTGACCATCTTACATAACACGCGCTCTTATAGTGACCAGTTTGGAGGCGGAGTCTAAACGCATCTTACTGTACACGCTCTTTATATGACCATTTGGAGGCGGAGTGAACCATCTTACTATACACGATCTTTGGTTTGACTGTGTGTGGCGAACATCTGTCTGGGTCTTTCTCTGCGTTTGTTCTGGTATGTGTCAGTGTGGTTGTGTGTGTCCGTCTGACCCTGTCTCTCTGTCTCTGTCTCTTTGTCTCTCTGTCTCTTTGTCTCTCTTTCTCTGTCTCTGTCGCCGTTCATTGGCCCCTCTGCCTCTGTCACGTCAGTCCGTCTTGTCTGTCTGTCATGTCTGTCTGTCATGTCAGTCCGAAAATGTTTCTCTCTCATGTCAGTCCTTCATGTCTCTCTATTATGTCTGTCTGCCATATCAGTCCTTCATGTCTGTCTGTCATGTTTGCTCGTCATGTTTGTCTGCCATTTCTGTCTGTCATCTCTGCCTGTCATGTCTGTCATGTCAGTCCGTCATGTTTGTCTGTCATGTCTGTCTGTCATATCTGTCTGTCATGTCTGTCTGTCATGTCTGTCTGTCATGTTTGTCTGTCATATCTGTCTGTCATGTATGTCTGTCATGTCTGTCTGTCATGTCTGTCTGTCATGTTTGTCTGTCATGTTTGTCTGTCATCTCTGCCTGTCATGTCTGTCATGTCAGTCCGTCATGTTTGTCTGTCATGTCTGTCTGTCATATCTGCCTGTTATGTCTGTCTGCCATGTTTGCTCGTCATGTATGTCTGTCATATGTGTCTGTCATGTCTGTCTGTCATGTTTGTCTGTCATGTTTGTCTCTCATCTCTGCCTGTCATGTCTGTCATGTCAGTCCGTCATGTTTGTCTGTCATGTCTGTCTGTCATATCTGTCTGTCATGTCTGTCTGCCATGTTTGCTCGTCATGTACGTCTGTCATATCTGTCTGTCATGTCTGTCTGTCATGTTTGTCTGTCATGTCTGTCTGTCATATCTGTCTGTCATGTCTGTCTGCCATGTTTGCTCGTCATGTATGTCTGTCATATCTGTCTGTCATGTCTGTCTGTCATGTTTGTCTGTCATGTATGTCTGTCATATCTGTCTGTCATGTCTGTCTGTCATGTCTGTCTGTCACGTTTGTCTGTCATGTATGTCTTTCATATCTGTCTGTCATGTCTGTCTGTCATGTTTGTCTGTCATGTCTATCTGTCATATCTGTCTGTCATGTCTGTCTGTCATGTCTGTCTGTCATGTTTGTCTGTCATATCTGTCTGTCATGTATGTCTGTCATGTCTGTCTGTCATGTCTGTCTGTCATGTTTGTCATGTTTGTCTGTCATATCTGTCTGTCATCTCTGCCTGTCATGTCTGGCATGTATGTCTGTCATGTCTGTCTGTCATGTTTGTCTGTCATGTCTGTCTGTCATATCTGTCTGTCATGTTTGTCTGTCATGTTTGTCTGTCATATCTGTCTGTCATGTTTGTCTGTCATCTCTGCCTGTCATGTCTGCCTGTCATCTCTGCCTGTCATGTCTGGCATGTCTGTCTGTCATGTTTGTCTGTCATGTCTGTCTGTCATGTTTGTCTGTCATGTCTGCCTGTCATCTCTGCCTGTCATGTCTGGCATGTCTGTCTGTCATGTTTGTCTGTCATGTTTGTCTGTCATATCTGTCTGTCATGTCTGTCTGTCATGTCTGTCATGTATGTCTGTCATGTCTGTCTGTCATGTTTGTCTGTCATGTCTGCCTGTCATCTCTGCTTGTCATGTCTGTCATATATGTCTGTCATGTCTGTCTGTCATGTTTGTCTGTCATGTCCGTCATGTCTGCCTGTCATGTCTGTCTGTCATGTCTGTCTGTCATGCTTGTCTGTCATCTCTGCCTGTCATGTCTGTCTGTCATGTCTGTCTGTCATGTCTGTCTGTCACGTTTGTCTCTCATCTTTGCCTGTCATGTCTGTCATGACAGTCCGTCATGTTTGTCTGTCATATCTGTCTGTCATGTCTGTCTGTCAAGTTTGCTCGTCATGTATGTCTGTCATATCTGTCTGTCATGTCTGTCTGTCATGTCTGTCTGTCATGTTTGTCTGTCATGTTTGTCTGTCATCTCTGCCTGTCATGTCTGTCATGTCTGTCTGTCATGTTTGTCTGTCATGTCTGCCTGTCATCTCTGCCTGTCATGTCTGGCATGTCTGTCTGTCATGTTTGTCTGTCATGTTTGTCTGTCATATCTGTCTGTCATGTCTGTCTGTCATGTCTGTCATGTATGTCTGTCATGTCTGTCTGTCATGTTTGTCTGTCATGTCTGTCTGTCATGTTTGTCTGTCATGTCTGTCATGTCTGCCTGTCATGTCTGTCTGTCATGTATGTCTGTCATGTTTGTCTGTCATCTCTGCCTGTCATGTCTGTCTGTCATGTCTGTCTGTCATGTCTGTCTGTCATGTTTGTCTCTCATCTTTGCCTGTCATGTCTGTCATGACAGTCCGTCATGTTTGTCTGTCATATCTGTCTGTCATGTCTGTCTGTCATATCTGTCTGTCATGTCTGTCTGTCAAGTTTGCTCGTCATGTATGTCTGTCATATCTGTCTGTCATGTCTGTCTGTCATGTCTGTCTGTCATGTTTGTCTGTCATATCTGTCTGTCATGTCTGTCTGTCATGTATGTCTGTCATATCTGTCTGTCATGTCTGTCTGTCATGTTTGTCTGTCATGTTTGTCTGTCATATTTGTCTGTCATGTATGTCTGTCATGTCTGTCTGTCATGTCTGTCTGTCATGTCTGTCTGTCATATCTGTCTGTCATGTTTGTCTGTCATGTTTTACATGTCTGTCTGTCATGTATGTCTGTCATGTTTGTCTGTCATATCTGTCTGTCATGTATGTCTGTCATGTCTGTCTGTCATGTCTGTCTGTCATATCTGTCTGTCATATATGTCTGTCATGTCTGTCTGTCATGTCTGTCTGTCATGTCTGTCTGTCATGTATGTCTGTCATGTATGTCTGTCATGTCTGTCTGTCATTTCTGTCTGTCATGTCTGTCTGTCATATATGTCATGTCTGTCTGTCATGTTTGTCTGTCATGTTTGTCTGTCATATCTGTCTGTCATGTATGTCTGCCATGTCTGTCTGTCATGTCTGTCTGTCATGTCTGTCTGTCATATCTATCTGTCATGTATGTCTGTCATGTCTGTCTGTCATGTCTGTCTGTCATGTCTGTCTGTCATATCAGTCTGTCATGTCTGTCTGTCATGTCTGTCTGTCATATCTGTCTGTCATGTTTGTCATGTCTGTCTGTCATGTACGTCTGTCATGTCTGTCTGTCATGTCTCTCTGTCATGTATGTCTGTCATGTCTGTCTGTCATGTCTCTCTGTCATGTCTGTCTGTCATGTCTGTCATGTCTGTCATGTTTGTCTGTCATATCTGTCTGTCATGTATGTCTGTCAGGTCTGCCTGTCATGTCTGTCTGTCATGTCTGTCTGTCATGTCTGTCATGTCTGTCTGTCATGTTATCTGTCATGTTTGTCTGTCATGTTTGTCTGTCATGTTTGTCTGTCATATATGTCTGTCATGTTTGTCATGTTTGTCTGTCATGTTTGTCTGTCATGTATGTCTGTCAGGTCTGTCTGTCATGTTTGTCTGTCATGTCTGTCTGTCATGTCTGTCATGTCTGTCTGTCATGTTATCTGTCATGTTTGTCTGTCATGTTTGTCTGTCAGGTCTGTCTGTCATATCTGTCTGTCATGTTTGTCTGTCATGTCTGTCATGTCTGTCTGTCATGTTATCTGTCATGTTTGTCTGTCATGTTTGTCTGTCATGTTTGTCTGTCATGTTTGTCTCTCATATCTGTCTGTCATATATGTCTGTCATGTCTGTCTGTCATGTTTGTCTGTCATGTCTGTCTGTCATATCAGTGTGTCATGTCAGTCCGTCATGTCTGTTTGTCATGTTTGTCTGTCATGTCTGTCTGTCATATCAGTCCGTCAAGTCTGTCTGTCATGTATGTATGTCATGTCTGTCTGTCATATCAGTCCGTCATGTCTGTCTGTCATGTATGTATGTCATGTCTGTCTGTCA
>JAWQFJ010003494.1:0-2500 GCA_034096865.1 Theodoxus fluviatilis | reverse complement strand
ACATACATGCGTATAAAGCCAAACAAACATGAGGCATGGCAGCATTCAATGTCTGGACACATACATGCGTATAAAGCCAAACAAACATGAGGCATGGCAGCATTCAATGTCTGGACACATACATGCGTATAAAGGACAAACATGAGGCATGGCATGATTCAATGTCTGGACACTTACATGCCTATAAAGGACATACAAGAGGCATGGCATGATTCAATGTCTGGACACTTACATGCCTATAAAAGACATACAAGAGGCATGGCATGATTCAATGTCTGGACACTTACATGCCTATAAAGGACATACAAGAGGCATGGCATGATTCAATGTCTGGACACTTACATGCATATAAAGGACAAACAAGAGGCATGGCATGATTCAATGTCTGGACACGTACATGCCTATAAAGGACATACAAGAGCACGACCAACGAAGAAAAAGGAAGTAGGCGGAAGACAAGATCGAGAAATGAAGAAAAAAGGGGATGATGGATGAAAGGATGGATGAATACAAAACGGATGGGTGAATAAATCGTTGTCTAAACACGTAGAATGTTTGATGAAGAATGGATGAATGGATGGATGATGAATGGATGAATGGATAGATGGATGAATGGATGGATGAATGAATGGATGAATGGACGGATGAATGGGTGGATGATGGACGAATGAATGGATAAATGAACAAATGAAGAGTAGGTAGGTAAAAGAACAAATGCTCACCCAGCGAATAGACAGAAAATCAGGATCGGATCCATGTGATTTAAGCACAACTGCCACATGCCTTTCCAAACTAGATAATTGTATCGTCACGCAATGCAATGAATCCACTACAAAGTAGCGGTACTGTTAAATCAGTATCACACATGCCGTGGTTGGTGATTTATTCCAATTTGAGTACGTGCACAGTGAAAACGAGTGTATTCAAAAATAAAAATAAATAAAAATAAGTTTTTCAGCGTGCAGATCCCACTGTGTTAATACTGTTGTACATGTACGCACACTCGCATACACACTCGCATACACATACGCATAAACACAGACACGCTCACACAGACACAGACACACACAGACAGACATACATACATACACATACGCACACACAGACACACACACAGAGACACGCACACACACACACACGCTCGCACACACGCACACACGCTCGCGTACACTTACGCACACATAAACACTCAGACACACACACACACACAGATAGACACACATACACACACACAGACACACACACACATATACACAGACACACAAACGCGCGCGCGCGCGCGAGCCCACACACACACACACACACACACACGCATACACATACACACGCACGCACGCACACGCAGATGCGCTTAACAACACATACACACATCTCCTGCCAGAGCAAATGAACATTTAATGCGCGTGTTTGCTCCTCAACACAATGTCTTATGACCTTAGATCATTCATAAAGTAAAGCGTTCAAGCTCTTATTACTATTATTTCTTTCAGATATGTGAGTTTCACACTTTTCTTCACATACAGCAGGCTGGTCATCTTCCCAAGTTCCAGTTCATAATTTAGCTTTATCACACCTTCCAGATTTGTTATACATGTAAGTTCCAGTTCATAATTTAGCTTTATCACACCTTCCAGATTTGTTATACATGTAAGTTCCAGTTCATAATTTAGCTTTATCACACCTTCCAGATTTGTTATACATGTAAGTTCCAGTTCATAATTTAGCTTTATCACACCTTCCAGATTTGTTATACATGTAAGTTGCAGTTCATAATTTAGCTTTATCACACCTTCCAGATTTGTTATACATGTAAGTTCCAGTTCATAATTTAGCTTTATCACACCTTCCAGATTTGTTATACATGTGATTTCCAGTTCATAATTTAGCTTTATCACACCTTCCAGATTTGTTATACATGTGATTCCCAATCATTTGAAGCACTCTAATGTGGAAAAACCTTTTTCAACTAACTTTTAAAATGTCCAGAATTAAGCGCGAGTTACGCTAGAGGATAGTCATGTATTTCAACAAGAGAGATAAGAACGCCAAAACTGCGAGCGGACTCACGTGACTAAAGGTACAGTGCGTCCTTAGATAGCCTACAAAGACTCATAGGCCGTACAACTCCATCCATCCATCCACCCATTCATCCATTCATTCATTCATTCATTCATTCATTCATTCATTCATTCATTCATTCATTCATTCATTCATTCATTCATTCATTCATTCATTCATTCATTCATTCATTCATTCATTCATTCATTCATTCATTCATTCATTCATTCATTCATTCATTCATTCATTCATTTATTCATTCATTCATTCATTCATTCCTACAGTCTCTGCAGAAAGGTTGTTCGACTGATTTTCTTGAGGACATGTGTGAAAACTTCTTAGCCGGCCCTAACTACGCATCTAAATTTTCTAACCTGTGCGTCGTCGCACGCACACACACACACACACACACACACACATATATATATATATATATATATAT
>JAWQFJ010003491.1:10000-17752 GCA_034096865.1 Theodoxus fluviatilis | reverse complement strand
CCTCATCAGCAAAAGCACTCAGTGGGTTTCTGTGTGTATCGAAGATTATGCAGACGGGATTGGTTGCCTTACTCGCTCAATGAAGTATAAATATTGCTGTTGTATTCAAAGTCCTTATAATTAGTAGAGTTCACAATATTACACTCTTGTGATTCGAATTTTACCGCATACAAGTTTTACATTCATGGGAAATCGATGTTTAGAAAATGAACTGACGGAAAAATGGCTGCCAGTATGGAGTGTATCACAACAAGCGGAGGAATACACTCACGATGTGATATGGCATTCAGCGTGGCTGTTCAGAACGGTGGTATGCATGTTATGGAAGAATTTAGGCTATCACGTGACCAACCTGTTGCTGAGACTATATTCACTAGTCTCAGCCACGCTGAAATGTGGGTAAACAAAATTGGAGATATCACAAAGGTTGGTATGCCGGGGGCGGACTGACAACAAGTGAAAGGAAAGTGTGACCAAATTACTCCGATAATGTGTAGTTCCCTCTCTTTTTTTGAATATTTTGGCCCATGGAAAAGGTCCCGTTTTGATTTTCTTGTCTCTCGAGAGTTGGGGCCGTCAGGCGTCGAGCTGTTTGCACGAGTTGGAGTCGTCGTGACCTGCGGGACTGCTGCTGCAGGTCTGTGGCTAGCGGCTGCGGGTATTGGATCCAAGTGGTAGCGTGGCTGCTGAGAGCTTGTGGCTCGGAAGAAAGTTGTTTCGGTGGTTTTTTTATAAGGGCAGGTGATGACATAGTCACTTCCAACATCATCAGGCAAAAAAGACATGGTAGAGAGGACACGTGCAACCATATATTGCCTCCTCCCAGGAGTTTTTCTTCTTGGGACTTATTCAAAATAGCACCAACACGCATGAAAATCAAAAGGTGAGCAGCAGTCAAAAGGCGAAAAGGGACGCTCAGAACGGGTTCTAACACCGAAACGAGCAATACAATCAAAAGTTTGTGCAGGCATCGAAACGCGTACTATATCCAAGTTTGAGCAGTACTAGTCTAAGCGAAAGGAACGCGGAAAGGGTTCCGTCAAAGGTTCTCGGGAGCACAGGGCAGCTCGTCGTGTTGCCAGATAACGAATAAAAATAACACGAACAATGCTGGGAGCATTTACACTGTGAAAAGTGCGGTGGTCACTGTTCAACAAAGCCCAATACCCCAGCTCAAAAAACTAACCAAAATCAACAAAGTGCCAGAATATCCCAGAAAGCTGGCCCAGGCCTGTGGAACCCGCAAGTCACGCTCCGCAGTACTTCACGACCTGGATGAGGCAAGGAGCAAGAAGGCATTGGCATCGGAGGATAGCCAATCCCGAATTGTTGTTGAGGCCACATGTCTCTGTGGCCGCCCGGCTACCCCGTCAGTCTTCGGATCCAATTTCCGCGATGGTCTTGCGGTTGACGGCACCGAAGACTCCGTAGATCTACGAGGCGAGGGGCTCGAAGCGGTGTCGTCGGCCAGGATGCGGTATTTCGTCCTCTTCGCCCCCTTCTACGCCTGGCCTCTGCTGCAGTTGACTTGCAGGGGCGCTGGAAATGAGTTACTGGGGCGAAAGAAATCCACGCGTAGCAAATCCCACGCGCACCAAGCATTCGGGCGTTGGTGAAGGGGAAGATGGTCATCCTATCTGGTGCATTGCCGTCGCCCCGGTCGAGCCCGGGTGACTTTCAGGATCAGTGGTTAATTCCAGCGCTCTGAAAAGGGCACGTATACACGTTCATCGAAGCAGAGTGGCGGTGGGAAAACGGCCAGTGCTTTCTCGACAGGAGAGGGCGTGATGTCCAAGGGCTGTCCATATAGATCTTTCCACAGGTGGGTTCGAGAACCTGGCGCCCCTGCCCATCTGAGAGGCGAGGATATTCTGATGGGTCGCACGGTCCAGAAGGAGCGCCCAGGGAAGGGATTGGGATTGATTTAACCTACATTCCGTTACTAACTGAAAATCGGTGGATATAGGGAAAAAGGAGAGAAGGGTGTGCGGGAAGGGGAGATCAAGATGCTCGTCTGAACACCTCCCACCTCCCCACAGTCCAGTCTGAAATGACTGAATTATCCAAACACAACACACCATGCATCTAGAACTAAGATTTTACTCACTGTTGTCTGTGTTGAACGTTGATCGAGTGGAAGTTTCTTCTGTAGGAATCCGTCCGATTCCGAAGTTCGATATCATCGGAGAGCTCAGAAGCAGGTTTTCTAAGTTTAATCCTTCTAAGCATACATTGAATTAATGATTCCTCATCAGTAAAAGCACTCAGCGGGTTGCTGGGTGTATAGCCATAGGTCCAAACGATTATCATTATGCAGACGGGATTGGTTGCCTTACTCACACGATGAAGTATAATTGTTGCTGTTGTATTCAAAGTCCTTATAACAAGTAGAGTTCACACTATTACACTCTTGCGATTCGATTATTACCGCATACAAGTCTTACATTTATGGGAAATCGATGTTTAAAAAACGAATTGACGAAAAGATGGCTGCCAGTATCCGTGTGTATCACAACAAGCGGAGGAATACACTCAACGATGTTGTATGCCATTCAGCATGGCCGAGACTGTGTTCCGAACGGTGGTATGCATGTTATGGAAGAATTAAGGCTATCACGTGACCAACCTGTTGCTGAGACTGTATTGACAGTCTCAGCCACGCTGAATGTCGACGCTTCATGAAGTCAGTTGGCAATGATGTTATGAATGAGAAGAATTTTTTTTTAATAGACAGGATGGTGTTGCAAGTCAGAGGCACTGCTGCTAAACGTTTCTTAAATGTATGTGAAATGCTGAGCACCATTGCACTCCACTTGTCTTCTACATAGTGGCATAGCAGTCAGTACACGTCGTCTGCTCTCTGACGCGCGCATACCGCCACTGGCGCTAACGTGATGACTCGCAAAGGGAGGAACCTATGGTATCTCTGCTCGCTCCCATTCAGGATCGTTGCGTTATTATTCTGTGGAACGACAGCCCTCTATTTCGGCCTGTGTAGACTCCACAACCAACAATTGCACAGTTATTTCCTGGCATGTTGTGTCAAAACCCTCTGAATCCCACTGACGCTGGATATAGCTGGAATGGTTCCACTGTGCTTTTAAGCAGACGCTACGTCAAAGAACACACTTCATATTCAACGAATTGTCAGTCCAACTTCAACCTCTGGCTCTACAATCCGCAAATTACATCATGTGTTTGCACAACTGAATTCAGCTAGAGATGATAAAGCACAGCACAAGAAATAATCATTATATTCTATTGCTGTGCGGACAATGGAACCTGCCCAGACTTAGACCGGAAGAGAGCATTGCAACAACGCTGGTTTTCTGCGCGAGACGGCACTGGCAGACGCGTTTTGCGCAGACAGCTATCCAGTTACTACAGTATCTCTGCCCAGATCTGCGCATCCGCCTCGCCCCGGATCTGCACATCCGCCTCCCCCCAGATCTGCGCATCCGCCTCCCCCCAAATATGTGTATCTGCACCAGACTCAAGAAATTGGAACCTTCACAGACTACCATGCTTCTCAAATCCTCACTAAGGTTCACCATGGTAACATTATTTATCCAATGTTCCCACCTCCTGAAATGGCATCTTTTGGAAACAATGTTTTCCTTTCATCCTATGAATATGCACTACCACATTTTCCATACTTCAGATCACTTCCACCCTTGCCTCCTATAAACTGGAGGCATCTCTACAATCATCCAGCATATATGATGTCGAACGTCAAATTTTCGCCCACACACCTTCCAACCGAGAGATTTCTTCTACGTTTCCTTGACTGACCAGTTCTATTGTCTTCAAACAATTCGCAGTTTAAGATAATCTTTGCATGGTCATTGTAAATGATCCTTGTATACTATTTTATAGGATCATTTATATTGAATGTTTTGATATTGTGTTTGTAATCACCAAAGCTTTGTCATTTTATATACTGAGATGAACTTTGCATTATTATTTATACTGCTTGTATTTGTATTCATTACTGTGTCTATTTGACTTTTGATATTTGTATATCAGTTAACTGTTTATATCTGCATATTTACTCGCATTTATTGACGTGATTGTTTTCTTCACGTTTCTTGTGTCTTTCCTGCCTTTCATAATGCAGTCTGGTATATCACTAGGCCACCTAAACGTGTATTATTCTCCGAACTAAGTCACATACACATGTGATCTTTTACACCAATATGACTGTAATGTTTTTGGTCGATCAGAAACAAGACTCAAACCCTACATCCCTGACACAGCAGTAGAAATGAATGAATACAACATCATCCGAAAAGACGCTAAAATCGAACGCCAAACTGGTATAGCAGCATACATTCGCCATTTCATTCGTGGGAATATTTCTCGTCATACGGATCTTGAATCTTCACAGATAGAGTGTTAATGACTAGAAATGAAGCTCCCAAAATATTTTTCAATCTTTATCGGCTATCTCTACAGAAACCTCGCGTCCACCTCCACACGGTATGAAGCTTTTAGTGCAATGATGAGCACAGTAACCAAGTTCAACACAAAAATAATTCTAATGGGAGATTTCAACATCAATTTGTTCAACCCCCAGCATATATGAAACTCTACCATCTCGTTATTCTGACTTAAACAAGTGGTAGACATAGCCACAAGAGTGACCCATGACTCATCTACTCTCATGGACCATATATACACAAACACTGAAAACCTCTTGACAAGTATACAAGTACCTCAGTTAGGGATAAGTGATCACTTTCCCACACTATGCTCCCTCTCCTATAAAGTTTTTGAGTCTCACTGTGTGGGAGTATTGCGCGGTATAAAAGTGATTTATTATTATTATTATTAAGAAGTCAAAAGAAAACGCACACTACTATTCACAATCGATCCTTTAAACATGTTGATGCTGATTCATTCCTTGACAATTTAAAACAAATGCCATTTCATGATGTCCTCAACTATTCTGACCCTGACATGGCCCTGCATTTCTGGTATGACCTATTTCTCCAAACTGTAGAAAGACATGCTCCTATGAAACGGAAGAGAGTCAAGCATTTAAAACTCCCACCTTGGCTTTCCAACGAAATCATGCAGGCTACGAAAACGAGAGATAAGACTGAAAAAAGATATCTCAGCTTATAAGAAACAAAGAAACCGTGTCAAAACTCTGGTTCGAAATGGACTTTTTTTTCCAAAGGCTAATTGAAAACGGTAATGACATATCAATGTTACGGCGCGGAATTAATACCTTCAAACGAACTTCCAAAACAGTCTGCAATATAAATCCATCGATAAATATTGAACAATTCAACGAACACTTCATGACAATAGCTGACAAAATCCATGCAAAATTGACCAAACACACACCCTGTCTATCAAGGGATATTGTTCAACGTATTGAGACTTTTTGCAATAAAATATTTCATCATAATGCTGCATTCCATATTCCTACTGTCACCTCACATGAGGTGATGCTATACATCTGTAAACTTCCAAACAAACGACCCACAGACCTCGATGGCATCAGTTCTCATTTACTGAAAATTTTGCTTCCCGCCACACTGCAGTCATTGACACAGATTTATAATTTGTGTATAAGAAACATTATCTTCCAGTCTCGTCTTCAGCAGGCCAAGGTCATTTCACTGCCTAAATCTAAGACTGCTTCAGTACCCGGTGAATACCGTCCCATCTCAATTTTGCCTCTTATCTCCAAACCACCAGAAAGATTCGTTCACAAACATCTTCTCTAATATCTTGACCAATTTGACTTATTCCATCAATTGCAATCTGGCTTTCGTTCCCATCCCTCCTGCCAAACTGCTTTATCCTTCCTGATGATCGACTGGCTATCATACATAAACAACCGCAAACTGTCTGGGACTATTTTCTTGGACCTGAAAAAGGCATTTTACCTAGTTGACTACGAAATTCTCCTGAGCAAACTCTCGATGTACTTGAAAAATCCAACATCAGTCTCCTTTTTCCGATCATACTTGACACATAGAAGCCAATGCGTCTATATTGACATGTCGTATTCCTCGAGACGAAATGTACAGTCGGCGGTTGCACAAGGCTCAATTTTAGGTCCATTGCTCTTCAGCTTGTATATCAATGATCTACCATTGAGTATATAAAACGAAAGCATCAAATGCACTATGTTTGCAGATGACGCCATTATCAGCGTAAGCGACAGAGGCGTAAATTTCATCCAATGCACCCTGAACGTTTCCCTTGATGATTTAAACAAATGGTGTTCATCTAATAGAATGGTTATAAACCCCTCAAAAACCAAGTGCATTATCTTAACTACAAGACAAAAACGTCAACGACAACCCTTAACCATCAACCTTATGCTAGAAAATGAAATCATTGAGCAAGTCTCAGAACACAGAGTGCTAGGCATAATTGTTAATTAACAACTAACTTGGGAACAACATGTCAATTCCTTATGCAAAACTATTGCTAAGAACATTTTCCTGCTCTCTAAACTGAGGCATTTTGTCAACACCGATGCATGTGCAATGTTTTTTCACGCACACATAAATTCCCATATTAATTTTGCATCTGTTGTATGGGATGGCTCCATGGCAGTGCACTTGAACAAGATGAAATCACTGTACAGACGAGCTGCCAAGCTTATTATTTCCGACTCAACATTGTCTACGGATGAAAAGCTCAGACATCTTGGCATACTACACTAGTCACAATAAGTTAAGGGTCACTCTTGAAATTTTATGAAATTACAATGTGTTGCAATGCTAACTGAAAAAAGGAGTTACCAGACAAAAGCTTGACAGTGGTTGCGTATGACATTGTTCTGCAGTGTGAAGGAGCATATAGCGCGTTACCCTTTGTTGAAAAAGCGTTCACGTGCGGTACAACGAAGCCGTTTTTGGGAAAAAGCATGCAAGTCACTGACCCGTTACATTTGTAACATATGGCTGTTGAAATAAAAAAACAAAATGCACGTGCCCGACCAATGTCTCATGAACAGTTTTCAACGGTAGTTGGATAAAAAGGGAAACGAAAATGATACCAAATCACTGCAGAGAAAGACATGGTCGTAAGAAGAAAGGTGACGACTGTTGATCGTGGCCGAGCCCTGGGTTGGGCCCAGGATGGTGTTTCTCAAAGAGAAGCTGCCAGACGGTTGAGAGTGAGGCACTGAATGACGGAAAGACTCTAGAGAAGTAGATGGGCCTGGAGAGAAAGATCATGGATCACACATGACTTTTCCCGAGAACGACAGTTTGAGCCAAAGTTAGCGTATTCAACAATTGAAAATGCCACAAATTCTCATACTTTCTCATCATACAAATTCCTAAATAAATGTAGACTGAAACTAGAAAGTCAGGAGTTTGTTTATTTGTGTTTGCACACGAGGAGGTCAGGGCAGTTAGGACATGGAAGGGATGAAATGCACATTTAAAAAATCGAAGAGAACTGAAGCAGCAAGCAAATGCTGCGTAATCCATTGCACGGTAAACAGTACAAGTTAAGAGATGTGCAGCACATACCGCATGAACGGCGGGACATCCCCTAAAAAGACCGCCACACCTCATTCAAGGTGGAAGAGTGTGGGCGGGTGTTGCCGCACCAGGAGTTCAGGGCGGTTAGGACAAGAAATGAGATGTACATGAACTTAATCGAATAAAGCTGAAGCAGCGAACATATGTTGCATAATCCACTCCAAGATAAACAATTAAAGCACTGAGAAGTGCAGCACACTTCATGAACCGCAAAGAAGAGGAAACAAGGACGAAA
>JAWQFJ010003491.1:0-5000 GCA_034096865.1 Theodoxus fluviatilis | reverse complement strand
GCCACCCAGTCTCCACTTCAAACGCCTCAGGTTACCACCATGACTGAGGAACCTGTGACCATGTCCCCCAAACCGATCATCCTCTGGGTGCATCCGAGTGGGTACGTCATCGTGGCGGTTCAAAGACTTATGTCTGTCTGTCCTCGATGTGCTAGCTCCATGACCTTTGACATGGCACTCCTGCCTGAAGTTCCCGTGGTCATCTTTGATGGACACTTACCCAACATGCCCAAGACACCGCCACAGCGTCCCAGAGGCCAGGTAGGTAGAGTGGCATGGTGTCACGGCTCTGTAGTGACCCTGAGATGGTTCTCCCAGGACTCTGATATGCTAGCAAAAAAAGGTGTTTGCGGTCCTTTTTTCTTCGTGAAAATTATTATCTGTAATCAAAGAGAAGTGGGTATCAAATTTGGAAGAAAAAAGCAGGCAGCATATGGTTTTGGAAACGGATTTATTACCAAATCTGACTGATTGGATGTTTTGAATGACCACAGCGATCACTTATTTAAAACCCGAGACACATTTCCGATTGCCTTTGCTGGCACGTCAAAGTAGTGAGAAACCCGCCTCTACTTCAATGCAATATATTATCCGCTCTGAACTAGCCCGTGTGGAGGAAGTATTTTCATTCAAATACCTTTCAGAAAATGGATGGCTCTTTCAGGTTTAAAAATTTCCCCGAAACAAACGTGTATTGCACCATACACTCAGAAGAGAAGTTACAAATCCAAGAAATAGTGTACGAATAGACGTTAGTATCTGTCAGTGTGCCAGAACGCACAGTTCATGCGTAATGACGAGATGGAAGAGTTTGCTGAGAGGTAGTGGAGAACGGCTCAGAAGAACAACCTACATGTAGGTCAGAGAGGAGAAAGGGGAACAAGGGCGTGGTCCACAGTCATAGTTGTCTAATGGGAACATGCAGTAGATACTGAATGCACTTCAGTTGTTCACAGGATTTTCTCTCCTTCCCACTCGACGCCAACGTGACGCCAGGGCTGCAAAGGAGGGATTTTCATGAGAGCAACACTAAACACGTCAGTTGCGATATTTCTAAATGTGACAGCTACAGACAAGGCTGTCATAGAGGGCATGGTTGGTAGACGCAGCGGTCATAACGAGCAAACAACTAAGATCACCAATTTGATTTCCCTCTGTCAAAAGAAGCAAACAACAGAACATGATACCCTTTCACAGATGTGTGCAATCTAGTTCTTATTCCTGTCGTGATCAACGAAAATAGATCTAACAAATTTGTTCATTGTATGAGTGCATGTATAACTGTGAGATTCAGGGTGAACGCATGAGTTGGTATGCGTATATGCACACACACACATGCATACACACATGCGTGCGCGCACAAGCATACACACACATACACATCCACAGAGACGCTCACACTCACAGATGCACACATACATACACACACATATGCACACATACATACACACACACACACGCACACACACACACACACACACACACACACACACATACAGAGGCGAGCACACATGATATGTACATGCGTGACCCCATTCAGCGTGGCTGAGACTAGTGAATATATTCTCAGCAACAGGTTGGTCACGTGATAGCCTAAATTCTTCCATAACATGCATACCACCGTTCTGAACAGCCACGCTGAATGCCATATCACATCGTGATTGTATTCCTCCGCTTGTTGTGATACACTCCATACTGGCAGCCATTTTTCCGTCAGTTCATTTTCTAAACATCGATTTCCCATGAATGTAAAACTTGTGTGCGGTAAAATTCGAATCACAAGAGTGTAATATTGTGAACTCTACTAATTATAAGGACTTTGAATACAACAGCAATATTTATACTTCATTGAGCGAGTTCGGAGGGTCAGAGTCGATCTCTGGTTGTGAATTCTTGTCAGCAAACCGTTAGATGACAACTAAAGACGCTTCAGCGTTTGTGTGAACAGTGATTACACGTACCTTGTCAGCAAACCGTCAGATGTCAATTCAACACTGTCTAGTCTCGCTGGATAAGCAGTGAATCAGAAAATGGCTTTAACTTCAGCTCCAAAGAAAAGAAAAAGAACAGAAATGACACCCAAAGACAAAGTGGACTTGCTTGATCGCTACCGAGAGCTAAATTCTAAAAGTTTGAGGGAGGGTGCTGACATTTTGGGTGTGTCGGCATCATTTCTGTGCCAGACACTGAAAAAAGAAGATGAACTTAGGGCTGATATCGCAGAGGGCTCCAGTCAAGGCCAAAGGAAGCGTCGGCGCTGCGGGAAGGATAAAGAGACAGAAGATGGCTTAAAGCGGTGGTTCGACTCTATCCAAGCGCGCAACACACCTGTAAACGGCCCAATCCTGTGTCAGAAGGCGGAACAGATTGCTTCCCAGCTTGGTCGCTCCGAATTCAAAGCTACAAATGGGTGGTTTAACAGGTGGAAGAAACGCAACGGCTTGGTGAAGCGGGAAGTGCCGGTTAATAAAAACGCCGCTTATTAAAAACACTTTTGTTCGGTCCCAATGTGTTTTTAATAAGCGGCGACTACTGTATATACACAATCGCACGTGCGCAAGGCAGTTTACAACCTTATAGACACGTTCGCGCTAAAAGTAGTTCTCAAATGATTTCCTGAAAATCTCATAGATTAGTTTTATTAGAACACCAAATTTGTGTTTATCTATCGGGATAAATAATTGGAGTGAAATAGAATCGCCTCTTTTTACTCTCAATGGTCTTCTGATCATGTTGAATTTTGATTGGTAGAATCATTGGAATGTGGATTCGAAGTCACGTGACCAACCTGTGTCAGATATATATCTCTGTGTTCAGAATGGCGTGACCCTTACTCAGATTGTGACGGACCCCAGGGCCCGTATCCAGAACGGCGATTTATCTTTTTAACACTCGATTTATCCCCTAACCCCGGGTTATCTTGATCGGTTAGATAAGGTACGCTCGTCAGAGGATCCTAGGTTGCGCTTTGCTATATGCTGGTTTCCAGCCAAGGGAGAGCGGAACAGACAGTTGGAATCGTCTGAGTTTAGAGATAAATCGGGGTTAACATAACTCGCCGTTCTCGATACGGGCCCAGCAGTTTAAAGCACAGTTTGACCTTGTATATAACAATGAAATAGTTCCTGATGCCCACAGGTGTGGGTGTTCTACGCCCAAGAGGCTCCCCCGGCCATGGCTGGCGCTGAACTTCGGAGTCCTGACTGGCGTTCAGCCTTCAACTGGACTGTCACCTACAGACGCGAGTCGGACGTGTGGACACCCTACGGCATGGTTCGATCCCTGGTCCACCAGGCCGACCCTGTCGACCCCATGGACCGTAGGCAGGAGTGGGACCAGATCGAGGAGAGCGGGAATGACCCCAATGGTCAGCGGCCCAACTTGACGTCGGTTGTGGCTGCCAAGCGAAAGGGCGTTGCGGTCTGGATGGTCAGCAACTGCAAGGTGCAAAGCAGGTCAGTGGCCAGAGCTCACGCTTAAGATGACTGAGACAACAGGAGAAGACAGGACAGGACAGGGCAGGGCAGGGCAGGGTAGAGCAGGGCAGGGCAGAGCAGGGCAGAAGATGACAGGAAAGGAGAGGAGATGAAATTAAATGGAACCCAGATGAGCTGAGCTAAGCTGAGACGAGATAAGATTACACCACCTGCAATGAAATGAAATGGGCCACTGAACTGACGGGGTTTTGCTTTTGTAGGGAGCGACTGATTTGTTTCTCCTCTGCCCTTGTTTTCCTCCCAGGGAAAATGTAGCTCCTGAGACTATTGATACTGTAAGTGAATGATGTCCCATTTATCTGTATCTAAACTGAACATTAATTCGGCTATTTTGAATTGGGTATATCGGCTGAACAGCTGTACAGAAAAGGTGGATTGGGAGAATTTACTCAATGACTATGCAACGCGTGGCTGATGTGTTTTCAGTGTATCACTCATCTGATTTATGGATGAAATGTTCACTCCTGTTTTGGAAAGTGGAAGTCCGAATTAATACAAACTCAATGTTATTGTATAAACGAATGGATGACGGTTCCTAATCTATCAAAACATCAAAACTGACATACATAGCACCATCTCACTACTGTTGTCAAGACTGGCATCCAGGCCAGCGAGAAGAGGAGACGGGAGCAGTGGGAGGAGAGGAGAGAACACAGACGACAGAGGATAGCGTCGGCATCTACAGAACCACGCCATGACTTCACTTGCGACAAGTGCAACAGAGCATGCGGCTCAAGGATCGGGCTCTACAGCCACAGAGTACGCTGCCGCTCAACCCCGGACTGACCAAACCTGCCGCACACTCCATGGTCTCACGAGACTGACGGATGCCAACAACAACAAACAACAACTACTGTTGTGAAGTGCTGGAAAATGCTAGAGCATCGTGGTAGCTTCCAGCCTTGACGCATGACCCCTTGACAAGGGCATTGCTTAGTTACGTCACGTAGTCAGGCGGAATGGCTATTGAAGTTTCATTTGAAGTCGCTTTGAGCTAGCCCAGTCACTGAGTGTATTCTCAATGTTTCAATAAGATTCTAGAGAACCTGCTAAATGTATTTAAGCCTTCGAGCGGGACGTGTGTGCGGGAGAGCGCGGATAACACGTGTTTTGACGCACAAACGTTTTCAAGTGTGTTTGAATGTTCAACGCGTTTGGTACACAAAGCTCAATAGGCAGAATGTTGGTTGAAACCGTAACGTGATACCTGTACGAGGCCATGTCAGTGTGACATCTGCATTCCGCAGCCAAGAATGTTTGCATTGCAGAGAAAGGTTTGAATGCTGTTGCAGACGGGCGCAGGTTGAAATGTTATGCAGCCCCACACCCAACCTTGGAAAAAAAGCCGTTACTCCGGGATTGTTAGGTTCCCTATCCCCTATTCATTTTCCTTTCTTCACTAATCATACCCTCTGGGTGGGTACGCCACGAAAGAGTCAGGTTATCTGTATTTTACATCCCTATAACACCCAAAATATTTCCGTTTTCGCACTTGCGTGTGTG
>JAWQFJ010003489.1:10000-11848 GCA_034096865.1 Theodoxus fluviatilis | reverse complement strand
TGTCTGCAGCGCTGTCTTGTTTCTGTGTGACTTCGCACTCATCCTCCTTCCTGTTACTCAGTCTCTCCGTGGTGGAACGAAAACTCAAGACCTCACGTAAGCGTTGTAAACAGAGTTTTCTCATGAGTTTCGGACTGAATTTTTAAATATGTAATCTAGAAGATTGCTGTATCAGTTGGATCACTTTTGACAGACAGGGAATTCGACTTTGCAGATGTTTCCTGGAAGATTGGAAAGTACACAGGAGTTGGCTAATACTGTTGTTGTGATAAAGCAATTTGTCACAGTTCAAAACAAGAGGGGCTGGAGTTGAGTTGGGTTGAGAGTTTCATGGGAAACAGGAAAGGAACTAGCGTTAATGCTTGATTCATTCCTACGTGTACATTGTTTAATCAGGACATGTCACTTCTTTCCTTCCCCTCCGAGATCCACACGACCTCACTTCCTCTGTCACAACTTTGATGTATCTCTGGTTCCATATGTGTTTTTGTTTCTGTGTTTTTGTGTATTTGTGTGACAACATATCCACCCCTCTCCTTTCTTTTCTCTGTCTCGACCGACATGTTTCTTTCTGTGCCTCTCTTCTTCTCTCTGATTCAACGTCTGCATGTACATGTCTTTTTGTCTGGCTCTATTTCTCTCTGCCTCTCTCTCTGCCTCTCTCTCTCTCTCTCTCTCTCTCTCTCTCTCTCTCTCTCTCTCTCTCTCTCTCTCTCTCTCTCTCTCTCTGTCTCTGTCTCTCTGTCTCTCTGTCTCTCTGTCTCTCTGTCTCTGTCTCTCTGTCTCTGTCTCTGTCTCTGTCTCTGTCTCTGTCTCTGTCTCTGTCTCTGTCTCTGTCTCTCTCTCTCTGTCTCTCTCTCTCTCTCTCTCTCTCTCTCTCTCTCTCTCTCTCTCTCTCTCTCTCTCTCTCTCTCTCTCTCTCTCTCTCTGTATGTGTGTGTGAGAGTGTGTGAGCGCACGCGTGCGTGTATATGTGTGCGTGTTCGCGCGAATGTGTGTATTTGTGTGTGCATGTGTGTATGTTGCATGTCTGCAGACATTCGTGTGTGTACTTGTGTGCATGCGTTCGCGCGCCTGTGTGTGTATGCGTGTGTTTGTTGGGGTGGGGCGGATGGGGTGCCTTAGTGCGTTCATGTGTGTTTTTGCGCAAGTGTGTCAGAGTACATTGTAGGTGCTTGAGGATGTACGTATGTGTGTGTGCCCTGCCCACCTCTCTCTCTCCCCCCCCACCCGTCTCCCTCTCCCCCCTCTCTCTCTCCACCTCCCCCCCCCCTCTCTCTCTCCCCCTCTCCCCCCTCTCCCTCTCCCCCCTTTTCCTCTCCCCCCCCCTCTTTCCCCTCTCCCCCCTTCTCTCTCTCTCTCTCTCTCTCTCTCTCTCTCTCTCTCTCTCTCAAAACCTCACACAAACTACTTAGTCCCACATCGCCACCGCCTTTTCATCACTGTAGCTGCCGTTGGCATAGTTCGTTTTGCAAAGGGAATTGTAGAGGCACTGCTCTTCGGCTCTCTTTGGAGCGCCTCCTCTCCTGTAAGGCGGTGCCAGAATAATTCCCTTTGCAAAACGGACTACCGCCCCTGGTTCGTCTCCTTTGTGTCGTCCAGAGATTTCTTTCCCAGACAATGATATGCAATCCAAGGCCATGCAAGGCAATCCAAGGCCATGCAAGACAATCCAAGGCCATGCAAGGCAATCCAAGGCCATGCAAGGCAATCCAAGGCCCTGCAAGGCAATCCAAGACCATGCAAGGCAATCCAAGGCCATGCAAGGCAATCCAAGGCCACGCAAGGCAATCCAAGGCCATGCAAGGCAATCCAAGGCCATGCAAGGCAATCCAAGGCCACGCAAGG
>JAWQFJ010003488.1:0-14128 GCA_034096865.1 Theodoxus fluviatilis | reverse complement strand
TTTCTTTCTTTTCTTTTCTTTCTTTCTTTTCTTTGCTTTTCTTTACTTTTCTTTTTTCTTTTCTTTGCTTTTGTTTTCTTTCTTTTCTTTGCTTTTCTTTTCTTTTCTTTGCTTTGCTTGCTTTTCTTTGCTTTGCTTGCTTTCTTTCTTTTCTTTCTTTTTCTTTCTTTTCTTTATTTTCTTTTCTTTTCTTTTTTTCTTTGCTTTTCTTTGCTTTTCTTTGCTTTGCTTTTCTTTTCGTTTCATTGCTTTCCTTTTCTTTTCATTTCTTTTCTTTGCTTTGCTTTGCTTTTCTTTTCTTTTCTTTTCTTTTCTTTTATTTTATTTTGTTTTCTTTCCTTTTCTTTGCTTTTCTTTGCTTTTCTTTTCTTTTCTTTTGTTTTCTTTGCTTTGCTTTGCTTTGCTTTTTTCATTTCTTTTTTTTGTTTTCTTTTCTTTGCTTTTGTTTTCTTTGCTTTTCATTTCTTTGCTTTCCTTTGCTTTTCTTTTCTTTGCTTTGTTTTGCTTTTCTTTGCTTTTCATTGCTTTTCTTTGCATTTCTTTGCTTTGCTTTTCTTTTCTTTTCTTTTCTTTGCTTATCTTTCCTTTGCTTTTCTTTGCTTTGCTTTGCTTTTCTTTGCTTTTCTTTTCTTTGCTTTTCTTTTCTTTGCTTTTCTTTTCTTTGCTTTGCTTTACTTTGCTTTTCTTTTTCTTTATTTTGCTTTTCTTTGCTTTGCTTTTCTTTTTTTTTCTTTTTTTTCTTTTCCTTTCTTTGCTTTTCTTTGCTTTTCTTTGCTTTACTTTGCTTTACTTTTTTCTTTTCTTTTCTTTGCTTTTCTTTTCTTTTCTTTTCTTTTCTTTGCTTTTCTTTGCTTTTCTTTGCTTTTCTTTGCTTTTCTTTTTTTTCTTTTCTTTTCTTTGCTTTGCTTTGCTTTTCTTTGCTTTTCTTTGCTTTTTTGCTTTTCTTTGCTTTTCTTTGCTTTTCTTTGCCTTTCTTTGCTTTTGTTTCTTTGCTTTTCTTTGCTTTTCTTTGCTTTTCGTTTCGTTTTATATCTTTTTTGCTTTTCTTTGCTTTTCTTTGCTTTGCTTTGCTTTTATTTGCTTTTCTTTTCTTTTCTTTGCTTTTCTTTACTTTTCTTTTGTTTCTTTTCTTTGCTTTTCTTTGCTTATTTAGATTTTCTTTGCTTTTCTTTTCTTTGCTTTGCTTTTCATTTCTTTTCTTTGCTTTGCTTTGCTTTGCTTTGGTTTGCTTTGCTTTGCTTTGCTTTTCTTTGCTTTTTTTTTCTTTTCTTTTTTTTCTTTGCTTTGCTTTGCTTTTTTTCTTTTCTTTGCTTTGCTTTTCTTTTTTTCTTTTCTTTGCCTTTCTTTCCTTTTCTTTTCTTTGCTTTGCTTTGCTTTGCTTTTCTTAGCTTTGCCTTTCTTTGCTTTGCTTGGCTTTCCTTTGCGTTTCTTTGCTTTTCTTTGCTATTCTTTGATTTTCTTTTCTTTTTTTTTGCTTTGCTTTGCTTTGCTTTGCTTTGCTTTGTTTTGCTTTGCTTTGCATTGCTTTGCTTCGCTTTGCTTTGCTTTGCTTTGCGTTGCTTTGCTTTGCTTTGCTTTGCTTTGCTTTGCTTGTCTTTATTTTTCTTTGCTTTTCTTTGCTTTTCTTTTCTCTTCTTTTTTTTCTCTGTTCTTTTCTTTTCTTTGCTTTTCTTTGCTTTTCTTGTCTTTGCTTTTCTTTTCTTTGCTTTTTTTCTTTTTTTTCTTTTCTTTGCTTTTCTTTGCTTTACTTTGCTTTTCTAGCTTTTCTTTGCTTTTCTTTGCTTTTCTTTGCTTTTCTTTGCTTTTCTTTGTTTTTCTTTGCTTTTCTTTGCTTTGCTTTTCTTTTGTTTGCTTTGCTTTGCTTTTTTTTTCTTTGCTTTGCTTTTCTTTTCTTTTATTTGCTTTTCTTTTCTTTTCTTTTCTTTACTTTGCTTTGCTTTGCTATGCTTTGCTTTGCTTTGTTTTGCTTTGCTTTGCTTTGCTTTGCTTTTCTTTTCTTTGCTTTGCTTTGCTTTTCTTTTCTTTGCTTTGCTTTTCTTTGCTTTTCTTTGCTTTTCTTTGCTTTTCTTTGTTTTCTTTGCTTTTCTTTCCTTTTCTTTTCTTTTCTTTTCGTTTATTTGCTTTCCTTTTCTTTTCATTTCTTTCTTTGCTTTTCTTTGCTTTTCTTTTCTTTTATTTTCTTTTCGTTAATGTTATTTTGTTTTTTCCTTTTCTTTGCTTTTCTTTCCTTTTCTTTTGTTTTCTTTGCTTTGCTTTACTTTGCTTTTAATTTCTTTTCTTTTCTTTTCTTTGCTTTTGTTTTCTCTGCTTTTCATTTCTTTGCTTTGCTTTTCTTTGCTTTTCTTTGCTTTTCTTTGCTTTTCTTTCCTTTTCTTTGCTGCTCTTTGCTTTTCTTTGCTTTTCTTTGCTTTTCTTGTCTTTGCTTTTCTTTTCTTTGCTTTTCTTTTCTTTGCTTTTGTTTTCTTTGATTTGCTTTGCTTTGCTTTGCTTTTTTTCCCCTTTATTTTGCTTTTCTTTGCATTGCTTTTGTTTTCTTTTCTTTTTTTCTTTTCTTTTCTTTTCTTCGCTTTTCTTTGCTTTTATTTTGCTTTACTTTGCTTTACTTTTTTTCTTTTCTTTTCTTTGCTTTTCTTTTCTTCTCTTTGCTTTTCTTTTCTTTGCTTTTCTTTACTTTTATTTGCTTTTCTTTTCTTTGCTTTGCTTTGCTTTGCTTTTCTTTGCTTTTGTTTGCTTTTGTTTGCTTTTGTTTGCTTTTGTTTGCTTTTCTTTGCCTTTCTTTGCTTTTGTTTCTTTGCTTTTCTTTGCTTTTCTTTGCTTTTCGTTTCGTTTTATATCTTTTTTGCTTTTCTTTGCTTTGCTTTGCTTTTCTTTGCTTTGCTTTTCTTTTCTTTTCTTTTTTTTTCGTTGCTTTTCTTTGCTTTTCTTTGCTTTACTTTGCTTTACTTTTTTATTTTCTTTTCTTTGCTTTGCTTTTCTTTTCTTTTCTTTTCTTTTCTTTTCTTTTCTTTTCTTTGCTTTTCTTTGCTTTTCTTTGCTTTTCTTTGCTTTTCTTTGCTTTTCTTTGCTTTTCTTTGCTTTGCTTAGCTTTTCTTTGCTTTTCTTTGCTTTTTTTGCTTTTCTTTGCTTTTCTTTGCTTTTCTTTGCCTTTCTTTGCTTTTGTTTCTTTGCTTTTCTTTGCTTTTCTTTGCTTTTCGTTTCGTTTTATATCTTTTTTTGCTTTTCTTTGCTTTGCTTTGCTTTTATTTGCTTTTCTTTTCTTTTCTTTGCTTTTCTTTACTTTTCTTTTGTTTCTTTTCTTTACTTTTCTTTGCTTTTCTTAGATATTCTTTGCTTTTCTTTTGTTTGCTTTGCTTTTCATTTCTTTTCTTTGCTTTGGTTTGCTTTGCTTTGCTTTTCTTTGCTTTTATTTTCTTTTCTTTTTTTTCTTTGCTTTGCTTTGCTTTTTTTCTTTTCTTTGCTTTGCTTTTCTATTTTTCTTTTTTTTGCCTTTCTTTGCTTTTCTTTTCTTTGCTTTGCTTTGCTTTTCTTTTCTTAGCTTTGCCTTTCTTTGCTTTGCTTTGCTTTTCTTTGCGTTTCTTTGCTTTTCTTTGCTATTCTTTGATTTTCTTTTCTTCTTTTTTTCTTTGCTTTGCTTTGCTTTGCTTTGCATTGCATTGCTTTGCATTGCTTCGCTTTGCTTTGCTTTGCTTTGCTTTGCTTTGCTTTGCTTTACTTTGCTTTATTTTTCTTTGCTTTTCTTTGCTTTTCTTTTCTCTTCTTTTTTTTTCTCTGTTCTTTTCTTTTCTTTGCTTTTCTTTGCTTTTCTTGTCTTTGCTTTTCGTCTCCTTGCTTTTCTTTTCTTTTTTTATTTTCTTTGCTTTTCTTTGCTTTTCTTTGCTTTACTTTGCTATTCTTTGCTTTTCTTTGCTTTTCTTTTGCTTTTCTTTGTTTTTCTTTGCTTTGCGTTTCTTTTGTTTGCTTTGCTTAGCTTTTTTTTTCTTTGCTTTGCTTTTCTTTTCTTTTATTTGCTTTTCTTTTCTTTTCTTTTCTTTACTTTGCTTTGCTTTGCTATGCTTTGCTTTTCTTTTCTTTGCTTTGCTTTGATTTTCTTTGCTTTGCTTTTCATTTGTTTTCTTTGCTTTTGTTTGCTTTTCTTTGCTTTCCTTTGCTTTTCATTTGTTTTCTTTGCTTTCCTTTGCTTTTCTTTTTTTTTCTTTTCGTTTATTTGCTTTCCTTTTCTTTTCATTTCTTTTCTTTGTTTTTCTTTTCTTTTCTTTTCTTTTCTTTTCTTTTCTTTTCTGTAATGTTATTTTGTTTTTTTCCTTTTCTTTGCTTTTCTTTCCTTTTCTTTTGTTTTCTTTGCTTTGCTTTACTTTGCTTTTAATTTCTTTTCTTTTTTTTTCTTTTCTTTGCTTTTGTTTTCTCTGCTTTTCATTTCTTTGCTTTGCTTTTCTTTGCTTTTCTTTGCTTTTCTTTGCTTTTCTTTGCTTTTCTTTGCTTTTCTTTGCTTTTCTTTGCTTTTCTTTGCTTTTCTTTGCTTTTCTTTGCTTTTCTTTGCTGCTCTTTGCTTTTCTTTTCTTTGCTTTTCTTTTCTTTGCTTATCTTTTCTTTGCTTTTCTTTGCTTTGCTTTGCTTTTCTTTGCTTTTCTTTTCTTTGTTTTCTTTTCTTTGCTTTGCTTTTCTTTGCTTTGCTTTGCTTTGCTTTTCTTTTCCATTATTTTGCTTTTCTTTGCTTTGCTTTTCTTTTCTTTTCTTTTTTTCTTTTCTTTTCTTTTGTTTTCTTTTCATGGTTTTTCTTTTCTTTACTTTGCTTTACTTTTTTCTTTTCTTTTCTTTGCTTTTCTTTTCTTTTCTTTGCTTTTCTTTGCTTTTCTTTGCTTTTCTTTGCTTTTCTTTGCTTTTCTTTGTTTTTGTTCTTTGCTTTTCTTTCCTTTCCTTTGCTTTTCTTTTCTTTTTATATCTTTTTTGCTTTTCTTTGCTTTGCTTTGCATTTATTTGCTTTTCACTGCTTTTCTTTGCTTTTTGACTCACATGCGAAGCAAAAGTGAGTCTATGTACTGAGCCGTGTCGTCCGTCCATCCGGGCGTCCGGGCTGGCGTCCGTCCGTAAAAAACTTAAACGTTGGATTTTTCTCGGAGACTATTAAGTCTATCAACACCAAATGTGGCATGATGGTGTATGATGACAAGGCCTCAAAAAACATACATAGTGACTTGACCTTGCTTCAAGGTCAAGGTCACAGGAGCCATAAATGTGGTCTCAAAAACAGTCATTTTTCACATTTTCCCAATTTTCTCCCACGTTATTGAGAATGGCGACCTTAGCTACAAGTGGTATATAGGTCGAAGCAAGCCCTATCTTTTGATACCAGTTTGGTTGACCTTGCTTCAAGGTCAAGGTCACAGGAGCTCTTCAAAGTTGGATTGTATACATATTTTGAAGTGACCTTGACCCTGAACTATGGAAGATAACTGTTTCAAACTTAATAATTATGTGGGGCACATGTTATACTTTCATCATGAGACACATTTGGTCACATATCATCAAGGTCAAGGTCACTTTGACCCTTATGAAATGTGACCAAAATGGGGTACTGAACCACTAAAAGTGACTATATCTCATGGTAGAAAGTGCCAATAAGCACCATTGTGCTTCCTATGTCTTGAATTAACAGCTTTGTGTTGCATGACCTTGACCTTGGGTCAAGGTCACATGTATTTTGGTAGGAAAAATGTGTAAAGCATTTCTTAGTGTATGATGTCATTGGTAGGTTTAGTTGTTTGACCTTGACCTTGAAGGTCACCTGAAGATCAAGGTCATATAAAGGTCAAGGTCAAGCATGTGAGTCGTATGGGCTTTGCCCTTCTTTTCTTTTCTTTTTTTTTCTTTTCTTTTCTTTTCTTTGCTTTTCTTTTCTTTTGTTTGCTTTGCTTTTCTTTTCTTTTCTTTGCTTTTCTTTTCTTTTCTTTTCTTTGCTTTTTTTTGCTTTGCTTTGCTTTGCTTTGCTTTGCTTTTCTTTTGTTTGCTTTTATTTTTTTTTTATTTTTTTCTTTTTTATTTGCTTTGCTTTTTTTCATTTCTTTGCTTTGCTTTTCTTTTTTTGTTTTCTTTTCTTTGCTTTTCTTTGCTTTTCGTTTCTTTGCTTTAATTTGCTTTTCTTTTCTTTTCTTTGCCTTTCTTTGCTTTCCTTTGCTTTTCTTTGCGTTTCTTTGCTTTTCTTTGCTATTCTTTGCTTTGCTTTTCTTTTCTTTGTTTTTCTTTTCTTTTCTTTTCTTTTCTTTTCTTTGCTTTTCTTTTCTTTTCTTTTCTTTTCTTTGCTTTACTTTACTTTGCTTTGCTTTGCTTTTCTTTTGTTGTCTTTGCTTTGCTTTTCTTTATTTTTCTTTGCTTTTCTTTGCTTTTCTTTTTTCTTCTTTTTTTTCTCTCTTCTTTTCTTTTCTTTGCTTTCCTTTGCTTTTCTTGTCTTTGCTTTTCTTTTCTTTGCTTTTATTTTCTTTTCTTTCCTTCTCTTTTCTTTGCTTTTCTTTGCTTTTCTTTGCTTTTGTTTGCTTTTCTTTGCTTTTCTTTGCTTTGCTTTTCTTTGCTTTGCTTTGCTTTGCTTTTCTTTTCTTTGCCTTGCTTTTTTTTTTGCTTTTCTTTTCTTTTCTTTTCTTTTCTTTCCTTTGCTTTTCTTTGCTTTGCTTTGGTATGCTTTGCTTTGCTTTGCTTTGCTTTTCTTTTCTTTTCTTTGTTTTTCTTTGCTTTTCTTTGCTTTTCTTTGCTTTTCTTTGCATTTCATTTGTTTTCTTTGCTTTTCTTTGCTTTTCTTTGCTTTTCTTTTCCTTTCGTTTCTCTGCTTTCCTTTACTTTTCATTTCTTTGCTTTTCTTTTCTTTTCTTTTCTTTTATTTCCTTTTATTTTATTTTATTTTGTTTTCTTTCCTTTTCTTTGCTTTTCTTTTCTTTTCTTTTGTTTTATTTGCTTTGCTTTGCTTTGCTTTTCATTTCTTTTCTTTTCTTTTCTTTCCTTTTGTTTTCTCTGCTTTTCATTTCTTTGCTTTGCTTTTCTTTGCTTTTCTTTGCTTTTCTTTGCTTTTCTTTGCTTTTCTTTGCTTTTCTTTGCTGCTCTTTGCTTTTCTTTGCTTTTCTTTTCTTTTCTTTTCTTTGCTTATCTTTTCTTTGCTTTTCTTTGCTTTGCTTTGCTTTGCTTTTCTTTGCTTTTCTTTTCTTTGCTTTTCTTTTCTTTGCTTTTCTTTTCTTTGCTTTTCTTTTCTTTGCTTTGCTTTGCTTTGCTTTTTCTTTATTTTGCTTTTCTTTTCTTTTCTTTTTTTCTTTTCTTTTCTTTTCTTTGCTTTTCTTTGCTTTTCTTTGCTTTACTTTGCTTTGCTTTTTTTCTTTTCTTTTCTTTGCTTTTCTTTTCTTTGCTTTTCTTTTCTTTGCTTAAATTTTCTTTGCTTTTCTTTGCTTTGCTTTTCTTTTCTTTTCTTTGCTTTTCTTTTCTTTTTTTTGCTTTTACTTTTCTTTTTTTCCATTCTTTTCTTTTCGTTCTTTTTTTTCTTTTCTTTCTTTTCTTTTCTTTTCTTTTCTTTTCTTTTCTTTTCTTTTCTTTGCTTTAATTTTCTTTGCTTTCCTTTGCTTTTCTTTGCTTTGCTTTGCTTTTTGACTCACATGCAAAGCAAAAGTAAGTCTATGTTCTCACCCATTTTATTCGTCCGGGCGTCCGGGGCGTCCGGGCGTCCGAGCGTTTTGGCGTCCGATCGTCTAAAAACTTTAACGTTGGATTTTTCTCGGAGATTATTCAGTCTATCACTACCAAATATGGCATTATGGTGTACGATGACAAGGCCTCAAAAAACATACATAGTGATTTGTCCTTTCTTCAAGGTCTAGGTCGCAGGGGCCATAAATGTTGTCTAAAAACAGTCATTTTTCACATTTTCTCTATTTTCTCTGAAGTTTTTGAGATTGGATACCTGACCTATATATGGTATATAGGGCACTGTAATCCCTATCTTTTGATACCAGTTTGGTTGACCTTGCTTGAAGGTTAAGGTCACAGGAGCTCTTCAAAGTTGGATTGTATACATATTTTGAATTGACTTTGACCCTGAACTATGGAAGATAACAGTTTCAAACTTAATAATTATGTGGGGCACATGTTATACTTTCATCATGAGACACATTTGGTCGCATATCATCAAGGTCAAGGTCACTTTGATCCTTATGAAATGTGACCAAACTGGGGTAGTGAACCACTAAAAGTGACCATATCTCATGGCAGAAAGTGCCAATAAGCACCATTGTGCTTCCTATGTCTTGAATTAACAGCTTTGTGTTGCATGACCTTGGATGACCTTGACCTTGGATCAAGGTCACATGTATTTTGGTAGGAAAAATGTGTAAAGCATTTCTTAATGTATGATGTCATTGGTAGGTTTAGTTGTTTGACCTTGACCTTGAAGGTCACCTGAAGGTCAAGGTCATATAAAGGTCAAGGTCAAGCATGTGAGTCGCATGGGCTTTGCCCTTCTTGTCTTTTCTTTTCTTTTCTTTGCTTTGCTTTGCTTTACCTTGCTTTTCTTTTCTTTTTTTCTTTCTTTTCTTTGCTTTTCTTTTCTTTGCTTTGCTTTTCTTTCCTTTTGTTTGCTTTGCTTTTCTTTGCTTTTCTTTTCTTTTCCTTTCTTTTCTTTTCTTTGCTTTTGTTTTGTTTTCTTTTTTTCTTTGCTTTTCTTTTTTTTCTTTTCTTTTCTTTGCTTTTCTTTGCTTTTCTTTTCTTTTCTTTGCTTTTCTTTGCTTTTCTTTGCTTTTCTTTGCTTTTCTTTGCTTTTCTTTGCTTTTCTTTCCTTTTCTTTTTTTTTCTTTTCTTTGCTTTGCTTTTCTTTGCTTTTTGACTCACATGCGAAGCAAAAGTGAGTCTATGTACTGAGCCGTGTCGTCCGTCCGTCCGTCCGTAAAAAACTTAAGGTCAAGGTCACAGGAGTCATAAATGTGGTCTCAAAAACAGTCATTTTTCAAATTTTCCCAATTTTCTCCCACGTAATTGAGAATGGCGACCTTAGCTACAAGTGGTATATAGGTCAAAGCAAGCCCTGTCTTTTGATACCAGTTTGGTTGACCTTGCTTCAAGGTCAAGGTCACAGGAGCTCTTCAAAGTTGGATTGTATACATATTTTTAAGTGACCTTGACCCTGAACTATGGAAGATAACTGTTTCAAACTTAATAATTATGTGGGGCACATGTTATACTTTCATCATGAGACACATTTGGTCACATATCATCAAGGTCAAGGTCACTTTGACCCTTATGAAATGTGACCAAAATGGGGTAGTGAACCACTAAAAGTGACCATATCTCATGGTAGAAAGTGCCAATAAGCACTATTGTGCTTCCTATGTCTTGAATTAACAGCTTTGTGTTGCATGACCTTGGATGACCTTGACCTTGGGTCAAGGTCACATGTATTTTGGTAGGAAGAATGTGTAAAGCATTTCTTAGAGTATGATGTCATTGGTAGGTTTAGTTGTTTGACCTTGACCTTGAAGTTCACCTGAAGGTCAAGGTCATATAAAGGTCAAGGTCAAGCATGTCAGTCGTATGGGCTTTGCCCTTCTTGTCTTTTCTTTGCTTTGCTTTGCTTTTCTTTGCTTTGCTTTGCTTTTCTTTTCTTTTCTTTTCTTTGCTTTTCTTTTCTTTGCTTTGCTTTGCTTTGCTTTGCTTTGCTTAACTTTGCTTTGCTTTGCTTTGCTTTGCTTTGCTTTGCTTTGCTTTGCTTTGCTTTTCTTCGCTTTTCTTTTCTTTTCTTGTCTTTTATTTTCTTGTCTTTTCTTTTCTTTGCCTTTCTTTTTTTTTCTTTTCTTTTCTTTGCTTTTCTTTGCTTATCTTTTTTTTGCTTTTCTTTGCTTTTCTTTGCTGTTCTTTGCTTTTCTTTGCTTTTCTCTTTTTGCTTTTCTTTTCTTTTCTTTGCTTTGCTTGTCTTTTCTTTTGTTCGCTTTTATTTTCTTTCCTTTGCTTTGCTTTGCTTTTCCTTTCTTTTCTTTGCTTTTCTTTTCTTTTCTTTGCTTTGCATCGCTTTGACTTGCTTTGCTTTGCTTTGCTTTGCTTTGCTTTGCATAGCTTTGCTTTACTTTTCTATTCTTTTCGTTGCTTTTCTTTTCTTTTCTTTGCTTTACTTTTCTTTGCGTTTCTTGTCTTTCCTTTTCGTTGCTTTTCTTTTCTTTTCTTTGCTTTTCTTTTCTTTTCTTTGCTTTTCTTTTCTTTTCTTTGCTTTTCTTTTCTTACCTTTTCTTTTTGACTCACATGCGAAGCAAAAGTGAGTCTATGTACTCACCCTTTTCGTCCGTCCAGGCGTCCGGTCCGGGCATCCGGTCCGGGCGTCCGGGCGTCCGAAAACTTTAACGTTGGATTTTTCTCGGAGATTATTAATTCTATCAATACCAAATGTGGCATGATGGTGTATGATGATAAGGCCTCAAAAAAATAAATTGTGACTTAACCTTGATTCAAGGTCAAGGTCGCAGGGGCCATAAATATTGTCTAAAAACAGTCATGTTTCAGATTTTCTCAGTTTTCTCTGAAGTTTTTGAGATTGGATACCTGACCTATATATGGTATATAGGGCTAAATGATCCCTATCTTTTGATACCAGTTTGGTTGACCTTGCTTGAAGGTCAAGGTCACAGGAGCTCTTCAAATTTGGAGTGTATACATATTTTGAAGTGACCCTGACCCTGAATTATGGAAGATAACTGTTTGAAACTTAATAATTATGTGGGGCACATGTTATACTTTCATCATAAGACACATTTGGTCACATATCATCAAGATCAAGGTGTTTTTGACCCTTATGAAATGTGACCAAAATGGGGTAGTGAACCACTAAAAGTGACCATATCTCATGGTAGAAAGTGCCAATAAGCACTATTGTGCTTCCTATGTCTTGAATTAACAGCTTTGTGTTGCATGACCTTGGATGACCTTGACCTTGGGTCAAGGTCACATGTATTTTGGTAGGAAAAATGTGTAAAGCATTTCTTAGTGTATGATGTCATTGGTAGGTTTAGTTGTTGACTCACATGCGAAGCAAAAGTGAGTCTATGTACTGAGCCGTGTCGTCCGTCCGTCCGGGCGTCCGTCCGGGCGTCCGTCCGGGCGTCCGTAAAAAACTTAAACGTTGGATTTTTCTCGGAGACTATTAAGTCTATCAACACCAAATGTGGCATGATGGTGTATGATGACAAGGCCTCAAAAAACATACATAGTGACTTGACCTTGCTTCAAGGTCAAGGTCACAGGAGCCATAAATGTGGTCTCAAAAACAGTCATTTTTCACATTTTCCCAATTTTCTCCCACGTTATTGAGAATGGCGACGTTAGCTACAAGTGGTATATAGGTCGAAGCAAGCCCTATCTTTTGATACCAGTTTGGTTGACCTTGCTTCAAGGTCAAGGTCACAGGAGCTCTTCAAAATTGGATTGTATACATATTTTGAAGTGACCTTGACCCTGAACTATGGAAGATAACTGTTTCAAACTTAATAATTATGTGGGGCACATGTTATAATTTTATCATGAGACACATTTGGTCACATATGATCAAGGTCAAGGTCTTTTTGACCCTTATGAAATGTGACCAAAATGGGGTAGTGAACCACTAAAAGTGACTATATCTCATGGTAGAAAGTGCCAATAAGCACCATTGTGCTTCCTATGTCTTGAATTAACAACTTTGTGTTGCATGACCTTGGATGACCTTGACCTTGGGTCAAGGTCACATGTATTTTGGTAGGAAAAATGTGTAAAGCATTTCTTTGTGTATGATGTCATTGGTAGGTTTAGTTGTTTGACCTTGACCTTGAAGGTCACCTGAAGGTCAAGGTCATATAAAGGTCAAGGTCAAGCATGTGAGTCGTATGGGCATTGCCCTTCTTGTTTGACCTTGACCTTGAAGGTCACCTGAAGGTCAATGTCATATAAAGGTCAACGTCAAGCATGTGAGACGTATGGGCTTAGCCCTTCTTGTCTTTGCTTTTCTTTGCTTTTCTTTGCTTTTCTTTTCTTTGCTTTGCTTTTCTTTTCTTTGCTTTGCTTTGCTTTGCTTTGCTTTGCTTTGCTTTGCTTTGCTTTTCTTTGCTTTGCTGTGTTGCTGAAAGTTCCATCCGTAGATGAACAGAAACTTAACACAGTGTATGGCCCTTCATCACGCCACACGGATATGACCTTACAGCAAACCCTGCTCGTGTTCCAGAAGTTCATTACAGGCCTGACCTCTCCAGTGGCCGGGCGTGGTGGAAGATCTGCTGCTTGTGTTGCACGGAGACGCCCAGCAGACGCAGTGAGTCTTCCATGACATGACCCTGGGTCTAGGGCTTCCCTTTGCTACACTGGCTGCATTATTGAAGGAGTTGATTGCTCAGTTTGCAGCCAGTTGACAGGATACATGCACATAGTGTATCATTGTGTGCGTGCGTGCGTGCGTGCGCGCGCGCGTGTGTGTGTGTTTCACTTTTGGGACCTGCTTAAGCAAAAGGTACGTAACTGTGCAGGAGTGAAAGGCCAGAAAACGCAAGTAAGGTGTTTATCATGGATTTTGCCTGTATTGAATTTGAGCTATTTCTAACTTCAAAGACTATTTTTGACTCATATGCGAAGCAAAAGTGAGTCTATGTACTCACCCTTTTCGTCCGTCCCGGCGTCCGGTCCGGCCGTCTGGTCCGGGTGTCCGGGCGTCCGAAAACTTTAACGTTGGATTTTTCTCGGAGACTATTAAGTCTATCAACACCAAATGTGGCATGATGGTGTATGATGACAAGGCCTCAAAAAAATACATTGTGACTTAACCTTGCTTCAAGGTCAAGGTCGCAGGGGCCATAAATGTTGTCTAAAAAAACAGTCATTTTTCAGATTTTCTCAATTGTCTCTGAAGTTTTTGAGATTGGATACCTGACCTATATATGGTATATAGGGCAAAATAATCCCTATCTATTGATACCAGTTTGGTTGACCTTGCTTGAAGGTCAAGGTCACAGGAGCTCTTCAAAATTGGATTGTATACATATTTTGAAGTGACCCTGACCCTGAATTATAGAAGATAACTGTTTCAAACTTAATAATTATGTGGGGCACATGTTATACTTTCATCATGAGACACATTTGGTCACATATCATCAAGGTCAAAGTCACTTTGACCCTTATGAAATGTGACCAAAATGGGGTAGTGAACCACTAAAAGTGACCATATCTCAATGTAGAAAGTGCCAATAAGCACCATTGTACTTCCTATGTCTTGAATTAACAGCTTTGTGTTGCATGACCTTGGATGGTCACATGTATTTTGGTAGGAAAAATGTGTAAAGCATTTCTTAGTGTATGATGTCATTGGTAGGTTTAGTTGTTTGACCTTGACCTTGTTAAACAATATTACGAGACTTGGCATTGGAAGCCATTTTGATTACATGAAATTTACAATGAAGCTTTATGTAATGAAGCATCTGAAAGTAGGCAAACTTCACTGCACCCTCTGAAGAGAGACGGTAGCTTGCTTGTTCTGGTTTTATTTCCTACAGTAGTTTGATCAAGCTACTGGAAGACGAGATCAGCAATGAAATGTCAGAATGAAGCGCGAGGAGGCCACTGTTCACAAGGCCGAAGGTAGGACATTATTGGAGAGATTGTTGTAGTGCAACACTCGAGGCAAATGGAACTAAAATGCCATATTAACTCAGAAAAGACGTTTGGTAATGCATAATTAAACCACTCCGATTTTTCTAAGAACAATGGAAACAAATGAGATAGGAAACCGCAGAATATGATTAGAAATCTTATTTCATTCTCTTTTTTTTTCCTGCGTAAAACCTATTTGTCGAACTGTGGGTTTTCATGGGGAAGCATTTTCTTTTTGGTAGGGGCGTTGAGGGGTGAGTGGGCTTGGTGTTTTGAGGTTCCATTACAGAGCTACCTACCGCAGTGGAGTTGACCTTTTGTTTGTGTGGAAACTGCTGGATGTGTCATCACAAGGTCAAGCCCAGTGCTCCTCAGTAAACATCCTTCCGGTCTTCTTTCTCTTCGGCAACTGAACTGCGGATAGCCTGCGGCAAGAACAGAACAGAACAAACAGGTTTATGACTGTTTTTGAGATTCATTGTCTACTTTTGAAAGAGTTCCCTTAATCTTT
>JAWQFJ010003487.1:7500-16937 GCA_034096865.1 Theodoxus fluviatilis | reverse complement strand
TACAGTATTTAGGGCGGGACCCCACACCAAACAGAGAAACACGCTGATTATAGATGAAAACAAGTTTTCCATGTGTAAACATGTGTAGAATGCTTAAAAATAATAACTGCTGTGAATGATGGATATTGATGAATGCTGAATGCATCCAGTAGATCTGGGTCTATGCAATATGGTAATGATCCCATATTCCGTCCCAGGACCCACTTTAGGAGATGTGATTAAAATCTCAAATTCCCTTAGACATTTTTTTTTAATCCATAATTTGTTAATGAGCGTAAAAAAATATTTTGCCCATATTTTTGTGTTCTATAACTTTATTTGCGCTCTTTATTTGTAGTTGTGTACAAATTTGGAGGAAGTAGGTCATTCTCTCCTTTCAAAACAAACCTCCTGACTTGAACTACTGTATGGGACATTGTGCAACACGTTCGACTGACTAACTTTCTCACAGCAAATACTAAATCTAAGTAGAAGTTGTAAAACGACCATTGACTGATTGAGCCTGAATAAAATAAAATGCGAAATGCCAACGCACGCCTGATTCTCTCAACGGTACTTACCGATGGATCCAATTCTCGCAAGAAGTGCATTCAATACAGTCACAGTCGCTGGTGCATTCGAACTTGCAAACGCCGCAAGGGAAACCCGCCATGTCAACGGATCCGCTCGCCCGGGCACAAAACTCACTCAAACTAAAGCCAAACTCGAGCAAACACAGAAAACGATCACGCGAACAAAAACAGCGACACACTTCGCGAGCGAAACAGAAACGCGAGCTGGAACTCCCTTAAATCTTGCCTTCAACGACACCGAATTACACGCACATAACGCACATCCAGCCAGGTCGAAATCAATTTTTGAAATGCAATGGCCGGGGACGCGTTGTCGTCACTTACGGAGTTATTTGTAGAAGCCACGTGCTTTCAGCCATGTTGGTAGGAGGCGAGCGCTGTCTGCTATGCTGTGCTACGGGAGACGTGCAACCATGCCGACTTCTTGCTGAGTGAAAAAAATGTTTTAACAACCAATAAAACAAGTCACGATGTACCTAGTTATTCGCCTCTTACGAATCGCGATGGATGGATTGAGTTTTACGGCAAATCAGCCTTTATAGCCTATGTAAGGCCATCAAGCACGACAATCGCTAGAATCGAGCAAACGGAAATCAAGTCACGATGTACCTAGTTATTCGCCTCTTACGAATCGCAAAGGGAGACGCGATGGGTCAATTCTTATACACACACACACGCACACACACACACACACACACACACACACACACACACACACACACACACACTCTAACCCACAGGGAGCGTCAGCTGGTATGGATCGAGCCCGCCGATCACCTCAATTTTGTTGAGGTAAAATTGACAGGCATCGGGCTTGCGAAAGTCAACTTAACGCGTTTTCTTCCTCACGGACATTGCCTTAGAAAGTCAAATGTATCAACTAACTCTTTTAGATGTTGGTTTCTTGGCACAGCCAGCTTACCATGTCGGAGCAGATAAACAAATAAGAGAAAGGCGAATTAAAGATCACTCGTGCACTGAGTTTTGATGCGTGACCAGACGCGTGTTGTAAGTCGGCGAGCCAAGCGAGATGTCTCGCAGCCAGCGAGCTGCGCGAGCTGCTCTTTCTGCAGCTCGCCAAGTCTTGCTAGAGTCCATTCTGTAAACCCGAGTCAGTAGTATTGACTCTGGCACAGTTCGCAATGAATGCGTAATAGGCTTGACCCTTGGCATTACAGCCTTGCGCCCAAAATAGTTCGTTCTGATACTATTTTTCACTCCACTTTTTACAGAAATCATTCAGCTGTAAAAACTTGGTTCCATTTCAACACAAACATTTTATTGTATCGAATTAACGCTTGTTTGTTGTCTCAACAAGAGTAAGTTAAGAGTTTTGTGCGAAATAGTCTTAGAACTACTTTAACGGCGTATGTCAGGGAGCACATCGGCTATCCCACAAGCCTCTCGTGTGACCTCCGCTTGCATAAATTGGCTAAAAACCTTCCATCACGTGATGTGAACTGTGCTAGAGATACTTTTGCCGGTAGGCGAAATCTCTAGTTTACTAGAATGGCTAGAGTCACGCTCGCCGCTCGCCGCCTTACAACGGCATGGCTAGCCCCGCTTGCAAGATACTCGCTTGGCTCGCCACTTACAACACGCGTCGGGACACTCCCCACAGTATGTTTTGTTTGCTTTGTATGTAAGGTTTTAGCACTAGCTGTAGGTGTAAAAATGGTCGTGTGTGCGCAAGCGCTTGTGTGTTTGTGTGAGCGCGCGCGCTTGTGTGTGTGTGTGTGTGTGTGTGTGTGTGTGTGTGTGCAAGCGCGCGCTTGTGTGTGTGTGTGTGTGTGTGTGTGTGAAAATTAGTATGTGCGTGAAAATGTGTGAATGCATGTGTGTATGCACGCTTGTGTGCGCACACTCCCCCCTCCTCCCCCCCCCCCGCAAACCCCCTCTCAATCTCATCCCCCTCCCCAAGCATTTTTCCCTTCCTTCTCTTTTCGCTCTTCCCCTTTCCATTTCCCCTTCCCATCTCGCCTCAGTAAACCCACCCACCCACCCACCCACCCCCTCCTCAGCCGGCCTCCCATCCCCTAGGATTCCCTTGACATATCCCCCCCCCCCCCCCCCTCCCCCTTAGTTCCAGTCACTTTCCCTGCTTTTTCCTCTCACCCCCTTCCTCTAGCCTCCCTTTTGAGGAAACTTTGGGCGCGTTTGTTAGGCGTAAATCTCCCTCGATGGCTACAGCTAGAAAAACGGCCAATCATCAACTGGCAAGGCGGAAGTCCAAGAGAACATGGCTGCGTCCTGGCGCCAGCGTTGGTGAAGAAGTTGCCGATAGGCGAAATAAAAACTGAAGATACAGATATCACATCAGTTTTTGACTCACATGCGAAGCAAAAGTGAGTCTATGTACTCACCCGTTTCGTCCGTCCGGGCGTCCGGGCGTCCGAAAACTTTAACGTTGGATTTTTCTCTGAGACTATTAAGTTTATCAACACCCAATGTGGCATGATGGTGTATGATGACAAGGCCTCAAAAAACATACATAGTGACTTGACCTTGTTTCAAGGTCAAGGTCGCAGGGGCCATAAATGTTGTCTAAAAACAGCCATTTTTCACATTTTCTCAATTTTCTCTGAAGTTTTTGAGATTGATACCTGACCTATATATGGTATATAGGGCAAAGTAAGCCCTATCTTTTGATACCAGTTTGGTTGACCTTGCTTCAAGGTCAAGGTCACAGGTGCTTTTAAAGTTGAATTGTATACATATTTTGAAGTGGCCTTGACCCTGAACTATGGAAGATAACTGTTTCAAACTTAATAATTATGTGGGGCACATGTTGTACGTTTATCATGAGACACATTTGGTCACATATCATTAAGGTCAAGGTCACTTTGACCCTTATGAAATGTGACCAAAATGGGGTAGTTAACCATTAAAAGTGACCATATCTCATGGTAGAAAGTGCCAATAAGCACCATTGTGCTTCCTATGTCTTGAATTAACAGCTTTGAGTTGCATGACCTTGGATGACCTTGACCTTGGGTCAAGGTCACATGTATTTTAGTAGGAAAAATGTGTAAAGCATTTATTAGTGTATGATGTCATTGCTAGGTTTAGTTGTTTGACCTTGACCTTGAAAGTCACCTGAAGGTCAAGGTCATGTAAAGGTCAAGGTCAAGCATGTGAGTCGTATGGGCTTTGCCCTTCTTGTTCACTTGATAGAACACACCATGGCGTCATATCGAATGGCACGTGAACTTTTTCAACGAAAAAAAAAGTAACCCGGGTTCAACTGTAGGCAATTTTGTCGAACATGTTAGGCCTCGATTCATTTCGACCAATTCAAGGGATATGATTTATATAGCATACGTATACGATGTTGCGTGTTTGCAAGCGAAAAAAATTTTTCGGCAGTGTATGTCCAGAAATATCCTACACACCTACTCCTCAAAATATACAAATGAACACTCGAACAGCAAATACTTCAGTGTACGTACACTTTTCCATTCTCGGACTCTGAGAAGCACATTACAGGCACTGCCGTCTATCAGTGGCATCTCAATTGGTACGGCCTCCGCCATTTTAGTACATCCGGGCCTCCGCAGCCGGACTCTCCTTCACGACGAGTGCCTCCTTATGAGCGAGGAACGCAGGCAACGCCTAGCCCTCGCGATTCTCTCGAGATTTTGCGCCCAACAAACGCGCCCGTTGTGTCCTACTTCTCCTTGACCGGAGGTGTCTACCGCTTCTTCTCATCGTTGACCGTTGGTCGTGCAGTTAATAATTCATTTTGCATGTGCAACTGGTTTTTTTAATACAGAATAATGTAAACCAAAGTTGAGGAAAGCGTGAAATTCAATTCGAAATGCATATTTTAGGCAGAGGTAATGGGAAACCTTCACAACTCAAGGAGGTCGAAACAAAATAGTAGTGAAACGTTTATGTGAGTACTTCCATATAGGATAGTGAAAAACTCATGTCAGTAAAATGTATATGTGAGTATTACCACACAGGAGAGTGGAAAAACTGACGACAGTTAAGTGTTTATGCGAGTACTACCACACAGGAAAGTGGAAAAACATATGGCAGTAAAGTGTTTATATGAGTGCTACCAACAGGATAGTGGAAAAACTGATGGAAGTAAAGTGTTTATGTGAGTGCTACCACACAGGATAGTGGAAAAACTGATGGCAGTAAAGTGTTTATATGAGTGCTACCACACAGGATAGTGGAAAAACTGATGGCAGTAAAGTGTTTATGTGAGTGCTACCACACAGGATAGTGGAAAAACTGATGGCAGTAAAGTGTTTATGTGAGTGCTACCACACAGGATAGTGGAAAAACTGACGGCAGTAACATGTTATTTGAGTACTATCACACAGGAAAGTGGAAAAACTGACGGCAGTAACATGCTATGTGAGTACTGTCATACAGAACACTGGAAAGATCTCGAGGACAAAACCGATAGTAGGAAAACGATTTTGAGGGTACTACCATTCTGGATAATTATGTGGAACGGTTTCCCCCGAGATGAACGTATGGCATGGAATGCCGGATGTGCACTGAGCATGAATATAAGGATTCCTGTAGAATATCTTGACTAAAAATTTCGTTTCTTTAAAAAGCCGCACGAATGAGTGGTAACAAAAATCGAAAAATAGCTTTAGGGGATTTGAACAGGGAATCTGCGTTTTTCCACTGCAATCTCATCAGACTTTTAATGGCAATTTGCTGAAGACGCATATTTGTCAAACTGACATCTCGAGGGGAGATCACATCGTCAGGACTGTCATAAACACTTCCAAGCCAAAGTAGAGTAGAAAAAGTAACCAAATATTCGCAAGACTGGTATTACAAAATTGCATGTTTGTCACAAAATTCTGCACACCCTGAAACTTGTAGAGCACCACAGATGGACAAAAGCTGCAAACTTGGGTTTCAAACTTGAAGATTGCACTCTTATTTACCGTTCTTATTCCCCTGAAATTTGCTGTGCGGAAAAAATCCAGGTTCACAGGAATAACACCGGAGAACATTCCATATTTCTAAGGCTGCAGACTTTGATATTTCCAAGGTGCTTTGACTTTCCAGGAGCCAGACGAAACCGGAGGCTTTGACAGATTTGTGAAAAACCAATCTTGATTAGCGGTTCCCCTCCAGCATTTTGAGTCTTAGCCACACTAAGCTGCTAATGTCCGATCTGAAATAGAATGTTGCGTTTGCATAGATTTAAAACAAAGTTTTGTTTTTAATTTTTTAAAGTTTAGACTTCTTGAGAAGGCTGGCTTGTTACATTGAAACTTTCTTGACTTTTTCTTTCACTCTCTCTCTCTCTCTCTCTCTCTCTCTCTCTCTCTCTCTCTCTCTCTCTCTCTCTCTCTCTCTCTCTCTCTCTCTCTCTCTGTTTTTTCTCTCGCGATCAGACGCTGAATTGGTGCATGGATGGGATGGTTATAGTGAGTGTTGCAGATGCACATTGGAATGGGGAGTCTGCTGCGTGACTGGGGAGAGAAGGAGGGTGGGTGGGTGATGGCTAGGGTGCAAGATAAAGGGATTAGAGCAAGGGTGGAAAACAAAGGCTTTCCTGTCCAGAAAGGATAATGAGAGCAAAGGAAGGATGCAGGTGAGTGGGCGAAGGGAATCGGGTGAGGTGCTATGGGTGGTAAACTTCTTTATTTCTTGGACATGCACTGATTAGAGATTGGCTGGGCCAGAGACGTCTGAGAGGAAAATGAAAGCACCGTAAAAGACAAGAACGACAGTACAGCTGCTGAGCTACATGGTAGGACGACAGTACAGCTGCTGAGCCACATGGTAGGATACCAGAGGCGGGTCTTCCAGGATTATCATATGCTAGTAAAGCAATCGATAAGTCAAGAGGGCGTTTACGGCCCTTTTATTTGTGTTTTTTTCCTTTCTTTTTAAAAATGATCGCTGTACTCTTAGAGGAGTCGATATCAAAATTAGGACAAAAAGCAAGCTGTGTTTGAATTTGGAGATGGACTTATGACAAGAATCGACTGATTGGACGTTGCGAATAATTACAGCAATCATTTTGTATAAAATAGACGCACCTTTTCCATTGCCTTTGACTAGCCTTTCTCTTTGCCTCTGACTAGCCTTTCTTTTTGCCACTGACTAACCTTTCTCTTTGCCTTTGACTAGCCTTTCTCTTTGCCACTGACTAACCCTTCTCTTTGCCACTGACTAACCCTTCTCTTTGCCTTTGACTAGCCTTTCTCTTTGCCACTGACTAACCCTTCTCTTTGCCACTGACTAACCCTTCTCTTTGCCTTTGACTAGCTTTTCTCTTTGCCTTCGACTAGCCTTTCCGATTGCCTTTGACTAGCCTTTCAGATTGCCTTTGACTAGCCTTTCCGATTGCCTTTGACTAGACATTCCTATTGCCTTTGACTAGACATTCCTATTGCCTTTGACTAGTCTTTCCGATTGCATTTAACTAGCCTTTCCGATTGCCTTTGACTAGTCTTTCCGATTGCCTTTGACTAGCCTTTCCGATTGCCTTTGACTAGCCTTTCCGATTGCCTTTCGCTAGCCTTTCCGATAGCCTTTGACTAGACTTTCCGATTGCCTTTGACTAGCCTTTCCGATTTCCTTTGACTAGCCTTTCCGATAGCCTTTGACTAGATTTTCCGATTGCCTTTGACTAGCCTTTCCAATTGCCTTTGACTAGCCTTTCCGATAGCCTTTGACTAGACTTTCCGATTGCCTTTGATTAACCTTTCCAATTACCTTTGACTAACCTTTCTCTGTGCCTTTGACTAGCCTTTTCGATTGCCTTTGACTAGCCTTTCCGATTGAATTTGACTAGCCTTTTCGATTGCCTTTGACTAGCCTATCCGATTGCATTTGACTAGCCTTTCCGATTACCTTTGACTATCCTTTCCGATTGCCTTTGACTAACCTTTCTCTGTGCCTTTGACTAGCCTTTTCGATTGCCTTTGACTAGCCTTTTAGATTGCCTTTGACTAGCCTTTTAGATTGCCTTTGACTAGCTTTTCCGATTGCCTTTAACTAGCCTTTCTCTTTGCCTTTGACTAGCCTTTCCGATTACCTTTGACTATCCTTTCCGATTGCCTTTGACTAGCCTTTCCCATTGCCTTTGACTAGCATTTCTGATTGCCTTTGACTAGCCTTTTCAATTGCCTTTGACTAGCCTTTCCAATAGCCTTTAACTAGCCTTTCCGCTTACCTTTGATTAGCCTTTCCGATTACCTTTGACTAGCCTTTCTCTTTGCCTTCGACAAGCCTTTCCGATTGCATTTGACTAGTCTTTCCGATTACCTTTGACTAGCCTTTCCGATTGCCTTTGACAAGCCTTTTCGATTGTATTTGACTAGCCTTTCCGATTGCCTTTGACTAGCCTTTCCGATTGCCTTTGACTAGTCTTTCCGATTGCCTTCGACTAGTCTTTCCGATTGCCTTTGATTAGCCTTTTCGATTGCCTTTGATTAGCCTTTCCGATTGCCTTTAACTAGCCTTTCCGATTGCCTTTGACTAGCCTTTCTCTTTGACTTTGACAAGAATTTCTCTTTGCCTTCAACTAGCCTTTCTCTTTGCCTTTGACTAGCCTTTCTCTTTGCCTTTGACTAGCCTTTCTCTTTGCCTTTGACAAGCCTTTCCAATTGCCTTTGTTTGACTAGCCTTTCCGATTGCCTTTGATTAGCCTTTCCGATTGAATTTGACAAGCCTTTCCGATTGTCTTTAACTAGCCTTTCTCTTTGCCTTTGACTAGCCTTTCCGATTGCCTTTGACTAGCCTTTCCGATTGCCTTTGACTAACCCTTCTCTTTGCCTTTGACTAGCCTTTCCGATTGCCTTTGACTAGCCTTTCCGATTGCCTTTGACTAGCCTTTCCGATTGCCTTTGACTAGCCTTTCCGATTGCCTTTGACTAGCCTTTCCGATTGCTTTTGACTAGCCTTTCCGATTGCCTTTGACTAGCCTTTCCGATTGCCTTTGACTAGCCTTTCTCATTGCCTTTGACTAGCCTTTCTCATTGCCTTTGACTAGCCTTTCCGATTGCCTTTGACTAGCCTTTCCGATTGCCTTTGACTAGCCTTTCTCATTGCCTTTGACTAGCCTTTCCGATTGCCTTTGACTAGCCTTTCTCATTGCCTTTGACTAGCCTTTCTCATTGCCTTTGACTAGCCTTTCCGATTGCCTTTGACTAGCCTTTCTCATTGCCTTTGACTAGCCTTTCCGATTGCCTTTGACTAGCCTTTCTCGATTGCCTTTGACTAGCCTTTCCGATTGCCTTTGACTAGCCTTTCCGATTGCCTTTGACTAGCCTTTCTCATTGCCTTTGACTAGCCTTTCCGATTGCCTTTGACTAGCCTTTCCGATTGCCTTTGACTAGCCTTTCTCATTGCCTTTGACTAGCCTTTCCGATTGCCTTTGACTAGCCTTTCCGATTGCCTTTGACTAGCCTTTCATTGTAGTCGGAAACTCGCATTGAGCATTGCGAAGAAGCGTTGTTTCGTGGCCAACTAGCCAGCCAGTCAGCCAGACGGCCAGACGGACGGATGGAAGCTTGGACGGACGGACAGACAGACAAAGAGACCGAAACAGAGACAGGGACACACAGACACACACACACACACACACACACACACACACACACACACACACACAGAGAGAGAGAGAGAGAGAGAGAGAGAGAGAGAGAGAGAGAGAGAGAGAGAGAGAGAGAGAGATAGAGAGAGAGAGAGTCATTGCTGCTGCTTAATTTACTATAACTACTATTGCTGCTGCCGCTGCGCATTTAAACTCCTCCTCCCCCTCCCCCTCCCCCTCCCCCTCCCCCCCCCTCCTCCTCCTCCTCCTCGTCCTCCGTCTTCTCCTCGTCCTCCTCCTCCTCCTCCTCCTCCTCCTCCTCCTCCTCCTCCTCCTCC
>JAWQFJ010003487.1:0-5000 GCA_034096865.1 Theodoxus fluviatilis | reverse complement strand
GAGGAGAAGAAGAAATGGAAAGAGGAGGAGGAGAAATGGGAAGAGGTGGAGGCGAAATGGGAAGAGGTGGAGGAGAAAAGAGGAGAGGATGAGGAGAAATGGGAAGAGGAGGAGGAAGAGGAGGAGGAGGAGGAGGAGGAGGAGGAGGAGGAGGAGGAGGAGGAGGAGGAGGAGGAGGAGGAGGAGGAGGAGAGGAGGAGGAGGAGGAGGAGAGGAGGAGGAGGAGGAGGAGGAGGAGGAAGAGGAGGAGGAGGAAGAGGAGGAGGAGGAGGAGGAGAAGGAGGAGGAGGAGAAGGAGGAGGAGGAGTTATTATTGTTGTCGCATTTTTTTGTAATGATGATGACGACAACGACGACGATGACGACGACGACGACGACGACGACGACGAAAGCGATAACTACCTCTACATCTCTGGCATTGCCACTTTTCCTTCTTGCTCTCTAAGCTTCTGCTGCTGCAAACAGGTTCCACAGTTTGTCCAGAAGCTGTAATCAAATCAAAAGACGAAAGACAGAACGCAAAACACTAGAACTGTCCAAGTCGATATTGAAAAAAATACCAGAGGAACAGATGTTAAAGAAATATGCATGACAGAACACATTGATGCCTTGAGCCCTAATTTGATAAGCCGGCTGTGAAAAAAGTTCAGTGTTAGAATCTTTCATTACGAAAACGCAAAGTAAACCCTTTAAGGGAAAGGCGCTTTTTGCACGACTTGATTTATGTCTCAAAAAGGTCTCCAGACGTAACGGGCAAAGTAAAATCGGTGCGAAAACACTTAACCAAAGCTGTCGAAACGTTTGGAAAGAAACTTCTGAGCTAATTCCTGATTTGAAAGTAAGTTTGTAAGAAGAAAGACATAATCCACGTGACCGATTTTTGAGGCTAAAAAAGACACCCCGTTTGTAAAAGGAACGACAGCCGTGGCTAGGGAGATGACACAATAAAACATCCATGAAAGCGGCTTTTCGAAAACCCCTCTGGCTCTTGCTTTCCTCACAGAAAGACAAATTGACAGACGTAAAAATTGACGAATAACTTTTTAGATGCTGGTGCCTTCACAATCAGAGAAGGGGAGGTAACTGTGGCGAGGAAGCTTTTCAACTTCCGCTAAAGAAAAGTCGACGACCTTGTCACTCATGGAAAACGCCTAATTATCCCAGGGAAAACGTTTTTCACTCTTTGCGCGATCTGTCGTGTTGTTCGATCAATTTTTCATCAGCAATTGAGTTTGTGCACGGGTCCCGTTTGAATCTGTCTCAATCCCCCCGAAATGTTGGGTGTCCAACTTTTTCGCACGTGAAAATTTCTTTGAACGCCTTTGATGTCCGGAGCGTAACGAACAGAGAGAAAAACGGGAAAGACACATCAGTGGAGAAGAGCAAAGAGGAGGAAGAAAGCGACAGGAAATATCAAGCGGGCCAGTCTCCCGGCGATTAGGTTTTCTCCGAGTATCAAGAAAGTACTTGTTGTTTGTCTTTCACTGTGGCCTGGGTTTTGCCAGCGAAAAACGAAAAGTTGAAGGTCCCGTAAAGCGCTACAAGGACTGCCACAACATGTCCTTCAAGGCAGGCGGCCTTACAAGTCAGTATGGAACAGCTGTCCACAAACCGCGCATCCTCGAGAGAAGAAATGAAAACACGAAGGTAAACATTTTGGAATGAAACAATATCATTCCACACTGCCAACGCGCCGACAATTAAAAACCCACACATTTTTAGTGTGTACGTGCACATAAAAACCATCTGTATCGGTTCACCAATAATGTGAAATGTGTATACCGTCCTATTTTGCCCATTAAGAAACAAGCAACTGAACAGCGACAAAGAGGAAGGATATGAGAACTGCGTTGATTATACGAGTGAAACACACACACATACACACACACGCGCGCGTGCAAACTCACACACGCACAAACACACGCATACGCTCGCACACACTAGCGCACACACACGAACACGCACATAAGCGCACACACGCGCACACACACATACGCGCGCACACACACATACACACAGACACACACACAATAACTCACGCACACACACACACATACACATAAACACACACACAATAACGCAAGCGCACACATACATACACACGTGTACAAATACACACACATATACGCACACACACACAAACACTCACACAATAACGCACGCGCGCATACACACACACACACACACACACGCACATAGACACACACACAAATATATATATATATATATATATATATATATATATATATACACACACACATATACACACACAAACAGACACACAATAACGCACGCGCACACATACATACACACATAAATACACACACACACACACGTACACACATACATACACACGCGAACACACACACACATACACACACACAGACACACACACACACACACACACACACACCACACACAGACACACCACACACACACACAGACACACACAGACACACACACACACACAGACACACACACACAACACACACACACACACACACACACACACACACAGACACACGCACACAGACACACACACACAGACACACACACACACACACACACACACACACACACACACACACACACTCACACGCACACGCATACACACACACACACAGACACACACAGGCACACACACACATACACAGACGAACACACACACACACACACACACACACACACACACACACACACACACACACACACACGCACACACACACAGTTCATTTCAGTTCAGTTCAGTTCAGTCTCTTAACCCTGAGATGGGTTGTTGAGGCACCACTGATGACTTTCGGACAATCTCCCTTCCTGTGGCTCGCTGTGAGTCAGCAAAGGTCAAGCCTGTCCACTCTTTGATGTTGTCTTCCCACATCTTTCTCTGCCTGCCTCTCCTTCTCCCACCTGGTACGGTACCTTGCAGGCTGGTCTTGACCAGCCCACTGCCTCTTGACACGTGACCGTACCACTTCAGTTTTCTGCTTTTCACGATTGAGAGCAGGTCTTCGTACTGTCCAATTGCTCTCCTGATCCTGTTGCTGACTTCCTCATTCGTGACATGGTCTTTATATGAGATGTTCAGAATCTTGCGGTAGCATCTCATTTCCAGGGCTTGTATCCGTCTCTGTAGTTCAGATGTGAGTGTCCAGGACTCGCATGCATACAAGAATACAGAGATGGCCAGCGTGCGCATGAGCCTGATCTTCGACGCGAGAGTGATATTTCTGTCACGCCATATTGGCTTCAACTTTGCCAATGCTGCTGTTGTTTGTGCTATCCTGGACAGTATCTCTGGTTTGGACCCTTCATCAGTCACGATAGATCCCAGGTATTTGAAGTTGTTCACAGCTTCCAGTTTTTGGCCCTTTCCTTTGATTTCCATTTGGAAGCCCCGAGGATTGTTCGTCATCACCTTGGTCTTCTCGGCGCTGATCTCCATGCCATATGCCTGTGAGGTCTTGTCCAGGTGCTCGACAAGACTAGTCAGCTCCTCTTCCCTTCCTGCTAATCCATCAATGTCATCAGCAAAACGTAAGTTGGTGATCTTTCTGCCACAGATGCTGATTCATCCTTCGTGGTCTGCTGGGGCATCAGTCATTATCCTTTCGAGGAAGAGGTTGAAGAGTGTGGGGGAGAGTAGACAGCCCTGTCTGACTCCGACCGTTGTCCTGAACCATACGCCTGTGGTACCATAGACGTTATTCACGCAGCGGCCATTTTGAAATCGAAAACGAGACGGACTTGGCAAAAGCGGTGGCGTCTTCTGTGGCCAGCACCAGTGCCGGTGCATGGAGTGGAAATCTCCTTCATGTGCCTCCGTTCTCGCATGGAAATGCGGAAATATGGGCAAGTGATGTTGGTACCCACATTTACAAAGACAGTTAGAGGCTGTGGAGCGAGTCCAGCGCAGGGCTACCAAGTTCAGTTGTTGAGTGAATGTCGGGAGATGTCTTACAGCGATCGCTTAGAGTATTTGAATCTGCACTCACTAAAAGGAAGAAGGATTCGTGGTGACCTAATAGAGACTTATTAATCATACAATAATCTCGTAGACGTGGAGTGGAGCGACTTCTTTAAATCACCAAGTCGTACCAGTACGAGAAATGCAGTCGGAAAAGTGTTTGTTCAACGTAGTAAGTACTAACCTAAGAAAGTATTGTTTCAGTAATCCTGTTGCTAACCTGTGGAATAACCTTTCGTTTCAGTTCAAGACTGCACCGACTACTAACGTTTTCAAAAACCAACTGATCAAGGATCCTACATTCATATCGTTATTTAGAAGCTATGATGAGTGACACTGTCGCAATAGGAAAATTGCGCTAAGACCTAGCTTATGTTATATAACGCAACACATTACGATGGGGCGTTCAAAAGGCTTCACGGCCTACATCTAGCCTCTCAACTACTACTACTACTACTACTACTACTACTACTACTACTACTACTACTACTACTACTACTACTACTACTACTTCTACATATCCAGTAGAAAGAAAGGGAAAGGATACGAAAAGTTCATCGAAGGATTTGTGCATGACATCGAAGGTAAAACAGGTTACCCTTCTCTTGTCAAAAAGATATGTGAGTTGCAAAAAGTCCTCCATAAGGAGTGATTAGGTCCTTCGAGAATCCAGACTTGAAAGTGAAGTTATAGGGGTAATGCTAAATACTGAATTTTGCCACTGTGCATCGACCAGTGCGCGAATAAGGGTTTTTGGAAAACGACCACCGGATATTGTGGACTGTGACTTCCCGGTGCAAGCTAGGAGAACCCTCGTGTCAACAGGACTTTCTCAAAGACACAAACCACAACGCAACTCCTGCAAGGCGATTCGGGGCTACACGCAGCAAATGCGTGATGGGAGTCAACTTGGGTCAGCCTGGGTCACCAGAAATGCGAAATGCGTGATGGGAGTCAACTTGGGTCAGCATGGGTCACCAGAAATGCAAAATGCGTGATGGGAGTCAACTTGGGTCAGCCTGGGTCACCAGAAATG
>JAWQFJ010003486.1:70000-80103 GCA_034096865.1 Theodoxus fluviatilis | reverse complement strand
GAGAACCGTGAGACAGAAGTTGAAAGAATCCTGCATAGTTTATTGTTTCGCTAAGATGAAAAAAACCCGAGTAAAGCACAAATTAATGCGTCTGTCCTAGTCCTAAATGATTTGCAATTCGTACCAGGTGAAAACCGTGATTTCCTACCAGGTGAAAACAATGAGGAAATCTTCCAAGAGGCGACTTAGGACTAAATGATGTACTTGATGATCCTTAAAATTGCGATACGAAGAATTAATATCCGGGTCATTTATCCTTTTGTACGATAATTTTATACCGATAATAGTTTTTATGATAAGTATGTTGAACTTATGTAGAACCTTTTGACGGAAATCACTGTAATGACGTATAAAGACACTGCTGCTTTCATAAAGCACATTTTTCCTTTTCGCTCCGTCAAACTATTCCACTTACACCTCCACTCAAATTGCATCGTCTTCTACAACGTGAAAAGGGAAAAAATACAGTCGTTCTTGTTTTTGCCATCAAGTTCCTAAAACTGCCGCGGAAAACTAGATGTATGCCTAATGATAGGGTGGACACGGATGTGAAGATGCAGTTTACAAGACCAAGTTTACCCATAACACGTTGACTACACGATATACACGTGCTCTGCCCCCTGCTAAGACCCAAAGTAAACAGGATGCATAGTGCAGGTTGCGAATTACCTTACAAAGTCATTGAGCCAAAAGCAGGTGGGTCAACTTGAGATCTCAGGTGCGAGGGAGCGAGGGAGGGAAGGAAGGTATAGGATATACGTACGTATGCACGTACATGAGGTTTTTTTCTGGATTGTTAGGACGCACCTGTGTCTGTTCATATATAAATTTTTACGGAGCACCCATTCGCGTGGAAACTGAAAGCGCCACCAAGAAATTCTTGAACTGTGCATATCTGTACATTCTGGGTACTGGCTGAAGAGAAGAAGTGTATGTGATGGTTACTTCTCTAGCCCACACAAAATCTCTCTTAACAAAATAGCCGACCTCCATACTTGTTAGTGAGTGCGATATCTGTTTGTAGGAGCGGGAAGAGCCGGATTTTTACGTTTACTTTTTTCATGTCCTTATGCATTTTACTCATTGAAATTCCGCAATTAGCGCAGCTTTACTGTATCTCCCCATCTGTCCATGTGTCTGCCTTTCCGTCTGCCGGCATGCCCCTCAGTGTGTGTGCGTGTGTGTGTGTGTGTGTGTGTGTGTGTGTGTGTGTGTGTGTGTGTGTGCGTGTGTGTGTGTGCGTGTGCGTGTGCGTGTGTGTTCACGTGCGCGTGTGCTCGTCTGTTCGCTCATCCGTCCTTTCGTCTGTCAGTCTGCCTGCCTGCCTCTCTCCTTCTTGTGCTCTCTCTCTCTCTCTCTCTCTCTCTCTCTCTCTCTCTCTCTCTCTCTCTCTCTCTCTCCCTCTCTGCCCTCTGGCAGAGGGGTGGGTGGGGGGCAATTCTGTCTGTCTCCGTTGACATCGTACACCCAGGAACGACAGAGGGCACAGACAGGAGGTGGGGGCATGAGCAAGGATTACGTCTGCCGTATCGCATGCTTGTGTTCCGGTTCGGGGTCAGACACGCTCAAAAGCCTCTGCATTATCGCCTTCGTATCGTTTTGCCGGCCCTGACGGCAGTTTCTTCCATCTTCATCGGAGTGTAGAGACCACTCCATGGCAAGTACCAGGTGGCAAACCCTTGGAGAGGTGACTAGTTCACGTGAGCGGTGAAGTCATGCGTCCAGGGCCCTTGTGCGATTGCAGAACGGGCAATTTGTGCGTCTGCATTCAGAGCGACCTCGTCAGCTTGGCGCGCAATTGAACTCGCCTTCACAACGGACTTGCGTGCGAGGTCTTATGTCAACAGTCCAGTGGGTTGCAATGCATATCCCGTTCTCCCGAGTTTTATCGGGTCGGAGACGTTGAAGCAGGAAAAAGAGACATACATTTCAGACTCTTATCCATTCTGGAGGAGCCAGCATCTCAAATAAACTGCACCGCTGATTCAGTCCGTGCTGCTGCGGGCCGCAAAAATTACCTTCGCTTGACACAGCTAAGTGGGGAGGCTGTCAACCCCATTCTTGTAAAGGCTCCCCTTGTGCCTGCCCTGGGGTAGCGTGTGAGTGCAGACAGGAAGCCGAGATGAATTCTTGACGCAGGTAGACCTTTTCTTAGCCTAGAATATGAGAAAATATATTTCGACACCCCCCCACCCCCGCTTCGACCCTTCTCTCACTCTTCTCCCTCATCTCCTAACCCCCCATCGCAACTGCCTCATACTTCCTTCTTTGATTCCGTCTCCTTGCTGTAACCTCGGTGGGTTGAGGGTAAGAATAGAGGGATCCACCACGTCTCCCGAAGTGAGTGGTGCCAGGAGAAAAACGAGCTACAAAGAGACTTGACTTGCGCTTGCTCGAAACTGTTCTCGTCATTCCCGTGATTATGGCCTCACATAACCTGCAAAGGACGACGTGAAACTCCATTCATGCATTCATTCATCCATCCATCCATCATACGAAGATAGGGTGAGAGACCGCGATGCTTCCTTCATTCTTACATTCTTCTCTCTTTTTCCGTTCATTCATACATTCATTCATTCATTCATTCATTCATTCATTCATTCATTCATTCATTCATTCATTCATTCATTCATTCATTCATTCATTCATTCATTCATTCATTCATTATCCATTTGATAATTTTTCATCTGGCGAAGTATCGATGGCCGCGCAGCAATATTTACATACATGACTGCCTCAACGTGCTGTCCATATCATTGTCAAATCATCTTGGTATACACTATCGTCGTCTTTGTTGTCGCCGTCGTTGTTTAAGTCAAAGAAGATTTGAGAGGGCATCGTTGAATCAAGCGTTAGTCTTATACTTTAATACATTCGGCCTCGCATGAATCAAAGACAAGACCAAACGACCAAACTCATAGTCATGCATCAAGGAAATGGAAAGCGTAAAGGCTGCCCCCTGCCCCTGACCAAGGAGGAGGAGGAGGAGGAGGAGGAGGAGGAGGAGGAGGAGGACAAAAAACAAAACAAAAAAAAGAACAAGAAGGAGGGGGAGGAGGAGCAGGAGCAAGATGCAGGTAAAGACGTGAAAGAGGAGAAGGAAGTTGTGGATGCATAGCAGCAGGAGCAGTAGTAGCAGCAGTGGCAGCAGTAGCAACAAGAGCGAAGAAGTGGCTTACTGGTAAAGGATGCGAAGACAACCAAGGCTAAAAGGCGTGTACGATGAGAAAAGGAGACGACCACTGAATCAACAGGGAGAAGACAGGCTGGGGAACGCGTAGGGTGAAGCGTGCACTGCGGAGATGAAACACAGATGTTCGGGCCATCACGGCGCGCAGAAGAGTTCAGGCCAGGGGGCGGTGAGCTTATACTCTGCTAGATCGGGCGCTACCTTCAATTTGCGTCAATGGCTGGGCATTACTAAACGCTGGGATGCCGGCAGAATTGTCTTGGCTATGCTCTGCTCGAAGGTTAATCGGCCAGCGGCAGCAGCTCAGTCACACTGGTGTAGGCGCGCAGCCTGCAGTCAATGGGTGCAGCGGAGGGGGGAGATAAAACACCGCCGCGTAGGGGAAACGGAGATGGAGTTACTTGCCCTTTTCCTGTTGGAGCCGAGGTTGCCCAGCTGCGAGCACGAAGATGTGGAAGGGAAAAGCAGGAGCAGAATGTGCGAGACGTTTCAGAGGGGAGAAAGGGGAAGAGATGAAGAAAGGAGGGAAGGGAAATGACAAGAAGGGGGAGGAAGAAGGGAGGGAAAGGGGGGAGGGAGAGAGGAGGAGGAAAGAGGGAGAGAGAGAGAGAGAGAGAGAGAGAGAGAGAGAGAGAGAGGGGGGGGAGGGGAGAGAGGAAGGGAGGGAGGAAGAGAGGGAGGGAGAGTATGAGAGAGAGGGAGGACGATAGGGGGAGGAAGGGAGAGAAGGAGGGAAGAAAAGAGGGATTGAGGGAATAAAGAAGAGATTGAGGGTGAGAGGGAGGGATAGAGGATGGGAGGGGGAAAGGGAAGGAACGAGAAGGGAAAAGAGAAGAAGAGAGAGGAGAAGAGTAAAGAAAACGAAGAAAAGAGGAAGGGAGGGAGGAGGGAGGAGGGGAGGAAGAAAGGGGAGGGATGCAGTGGTGGGAGAGGAGAAATGCCATTTTAAGGACACTATTCGAGACTTGATTTTTGATATGCAAAGAGTTTAAAGGTGGGTTTATAGGTGGATCTTGATGACATAGTATGATATTACACTTATGACCGAAGGATCTTCATTTTCAGTTTACAAATCACAGTAAAAATCGTCTCGGATGAGACGTCAGTTTTTTGTTTGTTTTTCACAGTCTGTTGTAAATTAAAAGTTACTTTTCGTGCCTTTCAAAAGCACGGCATGAGTAAAGGAAAATGTAGGCAATTTAATGAACCCCAATGAAAATGTCAGTTGGAGCGAAAAACTTTTGACTGTGTAGTGTTAGATGTCATTGCACTAATTTTTCAAAATATTAAGCCGTTGTATACATTTACTCGTTCCCCTGTTCATCTCATTATTTTGACGGCCCTTTCTATCTCTACTCATTCGTCCATCTGCTGTTGTGCCGAATAACCTGACTTCCTGTCTACTTGTGTGAGTATATGAGTGTGCATGCATCTGTGCTCATGAGCAGGCGTACGCACTTGAGGGTGGGGGTGGAGGTGGGAGTGGGGAGAGGTGGGGGGATTAGGCGTACGTGTAGATGTTCGTTCTTGTCTATCTGACATAGAGAGCGTATGCGTGCGTGTGCGCGCGTGTGCATGTGCGTCTGTGTGTGCCTGCGTGCGTGCGCGCGCGCGCGCGTGTGTGCGTGTGTGACTGTCTATCTGTGTGTGCCTGTCTCTGTCTCAATGTAAACTATTTTGTATCGACTCCAAAGCGATCAACTTAAATGCAGAGACAAAAATGTTATTTGGCTTTTGGTGGTAAAGTATGCGTTGCATAGTCTCTAGATCTAAAGTACAGAATCCGGACAGAATGTGTCTTTTTGGAATTCTGTATGAGTGCAGGCAAAAACTGCCCGTGACCAGGTTTCGTAATGGCATCGCTGCTATGTTGCTAACATTATTACGTCTCGCTCTCTTTTGCAAACTCACTTTATGTGTCAAAGAAAGAGCATTCACACCTGTCATTAAAGTGACATATTGACGTGCAGAAATAATTGTTTAAGAGTCTCAGCTCCGGCCGCGGATTCGCAACACATCTTTCATCTTCAAAGGCACACAATACTTTGCGTTGACCGGAGCCGCGCTTTTTCATGACCGTAGAAATAATGACCTCGACATACTGGCCTGACGCTATCGCAAACCATGATCCGTACGGGCCATGAAGTTAACGGCGCCCATGAAACCCCAAGACAAAGCATCGGCGATAATTGCAAGAGAGGCTCAAAAGCACAGATGGTCTTTGAGCTCTGGCTGCCAGCCTTTGAAAAGCTGCTCGTCATGTTCCTACATACGGGGACTTGATCCTTGTTGTCAGACCTCAGCTGTGCCCAAGAGGCCAGTGACTCCGACACCGCATCTTAATGCGGATTTATGCCCCGGCTTCGCTCTAAGCCGCATTTCCCGTGCTCTATAGCGGGCTGAAAAATTTCATTTCGTTTTGAGCGTTTTCATTTTCAATGGGAGAGGCAGTCAAGTCTTTAGTATTCCATGTAGCGCCATGAATGTCTAGTTCTGTTGCCGTCTCCTTGTTGCCATATGGAGACAACGCCAATGCGAGCACTTAAAAGAGAGCAGAGTGAGTGTGAGATGGCGTTCCTATTTCCGTGGCGTCATTTCCGGCATGGCATTGTCGCAGGTTTCTCCTCCCGGCGGAGATACGGCGGAAGTTTCTACTGAACGTAAATGAGTATGTTGAAAATGATTGCGGGAAAGCCGCGATGTATCAACACCCTTTTTAAGATATTGATTTCTTATGCATTTTGCATGTTCCATATGTCAGACTAAGTTTCCAAACTAAATTGTCTTACAGTTGGCCTATGTGAATCCATACCGATTCCCTGCATTTTTCATGCTTCTCTACAGAAACATTAACATAAAGTGTAACCTTTCGTTAAAACAATTCCTCATGAGTGGATATTCAGTACATTTCCTACTTCATTGCCTATGTCTATATGGCATAGAGTCGTTCTGTAGATATTGTAGTCACTGGGCAGGTTGTCTTATGATGTGTGAGAATGCACCTCGACTGTCACACTTAAAAGGGGAAGAATATGCGCTCATGTTGCCCGAAATCTGGAGACAATGCCTTTCCCGTGCTCAGTCATGACTGACGTTCCTACCACTACATCATCGGGCCTTGTGAAACAGAGGCGAATCTGCAGAGTTAAGGTTAAGGAGACTGTCATAGTGGCGTGAAATATGAACATAAAGCAATGAAGACCCAGTGAGGTGTTTTGCGGAAAAGGAAAGAGCAATGGATAGATGGAAACGGAAATGCAGATAACGAGAGGATGGCTACGTGTGTGCATTGAAAATTATTCGTTTGTGCGGAAGGGAGAGAGAGAGAGAGAGAGAGAGAGAGAGAGAGAGAGAGAGAGAGAGAGAGAGAGAGAGAGAGAGAGAGAGAGAGAGAGAGAGGGGGGGGGGGACGTGGGGGCCACAATTATTCCATTCAAGGCTAAAATGATAAAATACTTGAGGTTATGGTAACATTGCCAGAAAAATAGGGTCTGTCGGGCGGCCTAAACTTTAAAAGATATAATGAAAGAGGCCAGATTGAACATAAATCACAATTTTTCTTTTGCTGAAAAAATTATTTTAGCTTGAATAGTGAAATCCCCGAGTGCTCATGCAACAGGGGAGGTGGGACAGCACACTATTCACATTCTAGTAAACTAGAGACTTCGCTGTTCACAGAATGCACTATTCCTTGATTACCATCGATTTCCTTCCCTGCCGCCACTCCTTCCTTTTCTTGGCCTTTGCCCGATCGAAAACGTTTTGGGGGTGGCAGGATTACCGTTTTCTTTGACCTACCTGTTATGTTTAAAGAAGCATCAAATTAATTTTAGCAAAACTGCAATCCAGTGTTAAGAAGCCAAATATACATTAATGTGGCTAATAGTCCGCATACATCACTTTAAAAAATACTGTATTGGTCTTTAAAAAATGCAGCGGGGAGTGTGTCTAAAAGTTTTGAAATCTAAGTCCTCATCATCATCGTCATCATCTTCTTATTATTATTTCTTTTCTCCTTCTTTCTTCTTTCTTCTTTCTTCTTTCTTCTTTCTTCTCCTCCTCCTCCTCCTCCTCCTCCTCCTCCTCCTCCTCCTCCTCCTCCTCCTCCTCCTCCTCCTCCTCCTCCTCCCTCCTCCTCCCCCTCCCCCTCCCCCTCCCCCTCCTCCTCCTCCTCCTCCTCCTCCTCCTCCTCCTCCTCCTCCTCCTCCTCCTCCTCCTCCTCCTCCTCCCCCTCCCCCTCCCCCTCCCCCTCCCCCTCCTCCTCCTCCTCCTCCTCTCCTCCTCCTCCTCCTCCTTCTTCTTCTTCTTCTTCTTCTTCTTCTTCTTCTTCTTCTTCTTCTTCTTCTTCTTCTTCTTCTTCTTCTTCTTCTTAACACTGCTTGTGCTTCACGGTAGTGCTCCTTTCCATTTCAATACCTCTTAACTTCAAAACAGCATCTTAGTGACAGAATCATTTTAATCCCGCTGAACAGCAAAGTAAACCAGTCATTTCTTAGGAACAACAGACAGAAAAACTTGGGTGCCAGTTTCAGTACCGGTAAAACACGTCATGAAGCACACGAGTCCGGCTCAATGACACCGATAGTACGCCGTGATGGATCTTACTTCAATGCCTCACATCATGGCTGATGCAGGCTTTCCCGCCAAAACATGGCAACCTCTGCTGCAAAGGGGGAAAATGGCGCAGGGTCAGTTAGCGTGGGAGAATGACCGGGGCATCATTTCTGCGTGCTGCCTTGCTCGGACGCCGTGCAAACTTCTCGATGCAAACTCAGCCTCTCTGCGTCGTATCAGGAACTGGTAGGACAAGCAGTATCAACAAGGCCTGGAAAAAGAGAAAGGCAGGGAAAAGGGTTGAGAAAGGAGCACAGGCGAAGAGCAGAGGAACGGGACCAACGACAAACAGCGACATTGTTTTCAGACACAACTTAGGAAGGCAATCATTCTCTCTTCTGGAGCCATTACAATCGGACCTTGGCCCCAGCACTTAAGAGCTTCCAGTATAACTTAGCGACTCTTGCATGCCACGACGGCAGCGGAAAGTCGACAGACGGCGATCTTGAAGACGTTAGCTGTCGCTGTCGCCTGCTGCCAGCTTGTCTAACTTGCAAGGGTGTGGAGTTCATCCTGTGTTAGAAAGCATCCCCCAAACGTAATGTGGCCGTTTCATGCATTTTTCAGTTGTTGAAGCTTTGAGAGAGAGAGAGGTGGGGGTGGGGGTGGGGGATGGAGGGAGGGAGAGAGAGAGAGAGAGAGAGAGAGAGAGGGGGGGGGGGAGAGAGAGAGAGAGAGAGAGAGAGAGTCGCTGGAAAAAAGTGTAGAAGGGAACAGGGGAGAAGAAGAAAATGGAGACAGATTCCGAGAGACAAAGAGCAGACAGACATATTTGCACTTACAGATGCATACACATGCATAAACGCCCATGCACGCGCACACACACACACGCACGCACACACACGAACTCACACATGCACTCGCACACACACACGCACGCACGCACGCACGCACACACGCACACACATACACACACACACACACATACACACAGAGTAGGCAACAGATCTGAGCTCGGGGGGGGGGGGGGGGGGGGTGTCAGACCACCTGAGCCGTCACAGTAATGGGCGAAAATTCTGTATGGGAGGGGGAAGGTTGCAGGACGAAGCGGGATACAAGGTGAGAGGGGTGGGGAAAGACGAAGAAAGGAAAGGGGGGGGGGGGGGGGTAATTCCAAAGGCGGTGTCTCCGCCCCTGTGACGGTGGGGGACGCGCCATTTCAGTTCATACCCTGGCGGAATCCCGGGCCCCCTGCATTTCAATAGGTCTACGTCCAACCCCGGCACCGTAAACTTGTGCCTGGTTGTGGGAGGGTCGCCGGCGGAAGAGGAACGATCAGCAGATAAGACGTGGAGACACCATTTCCAAACCTGCATCAGACTGTTGCTTTTTCTACCCCTTCGCCATCGTCGCACCGCCATTCGAAACCGGAGACGTTTTGAGCTCAAGGTTTATATCTCTATTATCGAATTGATTGACGACCAGCTCAGTTAGAGGGCTGGTTCGAAAATGACTTTTTGTAGGGGAAGAATGGAAAACATCGCTCATTGTAGCTCCGAGTGAGATTGGCACCAGAATCGCAGCCTTGTGTCTCTTTGAGTGGCCTCTTTCGGAACGCGGTGATCTCATGGAGAATCTTTTGGTTTGGATCATCTGCCTGGGGATTGTGTGGATAAGCCCTCGGATAAGGAGTCACTCGTAGAGATGGTAGATAAAATCCTGTGCTAGTCGGATGATCATGCACTCTTTATACTGCCAAAATGGATAGAGAAATTTTCATCTTCTTTGTTTATGTGGTGAGTTTCGAAAACTGTAATATTTGTTGTGACGATCTTTTAATATAGGAAGGGAAACGATTACATTTCTTTCTCAGTCTATCTCTGCATCATCGCGTGCACATCTCTCTGCTGCTATTCAAAACAGTTTTTTGGCATTACTTTTCAAAATTTCAAAAAGGAGTGAATTGAAATGTGTCGCCACTAATCTATATACACACACAACTTTTCAGCGCATCTTTTATCAGTCCAAATCGTTCATTCATTTCCCTTAAAACATAAGACACCAATGCACCTTTGATTTAATTTTTGGCTTCAGACACAGGCCTTCTTCATTCACATTTTGTCTCTATTCATCTTCAACAGATAATTTCCCCCATCAGTCCTTGTGGGCCCCTCGCCGCGGCAGTGAGTGAGAAACATCCCTCTTGTTATACGCACCTAACGGCTCAGGACACATGCACATTTCGGTGTGACTCACGTAAAAAGAAAAACACACGCAGAATATTACGTCGAGAATGAAAAACGGTAGATGTCAGACGCGTTTGGGTAGGGGTTAATTTCTTGCATAGGAACAACTAGAT
>JAWQFJ010003486.1:52500-65000 GCA_034096865.1 Theodoxus fluviatilis | reverse complement strand
TGCAAGAAAAAGTGCACGTACTTACACTGAAAAGAAAGTTTCATTTGGGAGGGTGAGCAGTGATACGTTTGCCGATGCTGTGTGTCTCTCTGGATTACTTAATTCCAAATCCAGCTCACTTTGATCTTTTGGGAGATTTTGTGTGTGCATTGTTCATTCGCCTGTTCAAACATTCCTTTGTTTGCTCATTCTATTTTCCCCTTCATTAAAACTTCCGAGACGGCAGGAAGAACTCAGAAAATATAACAGTTCAGAGTGGCTAAAAATACATGCAGTTACCCGACCCGACTCATGAAAGTTATTTAGAACTACGAGGTGCCTTGTAGTACGTGCATTCGCAGGGGGTTTATGTTCCTCGTTCACTAGGCAATGTGCATCAGGCATTCCTAGTAGGGAGTGGAGAGCAAGCGTGCTGTCTGTTGTACTGGGTCAATGCTTGCAGCTACTGAACTCTTTATTTGCTTCTGGCTCCATCCCTTAGTTTAGACAACAGGGGTCGCCCTTGTGTTGATTAAGAGGCAGTCTCATTAATGGAATTGGCCTCGCCCCCACCCCCGCATCCTATTCGAACTCCCCCGTTTCACGACTGCTCAGTCAACTACTCACCGCAGACTTTTACATCTCTCTCTCTCTCTCTCTCTCTCTCTCTCTCTCTCTCTCTCTCTCTCTCTCTCTCTCTCTCTCTCTCTCTCTCCACACCAAGTTTCAGAGCTTCGTGAATGCAGTCGATTCACACGCCTGCTCTTAACTATGCGTTTTCGGCAGTTCTGTCACCACATGTGCAAACGTAGGTGTTTTTATGTGCATGCCTGCTTGCGCGCAAAGTTTTTGGGCGCATCCGAGCTCAGAACACGTGACGTTTCTATGACAAACCTTCAGCTCATCATCGTCTGTCCTGTCTGTCCCACGCAGGGTTTTGGCTGTGTATGTTAAAATGTACTTTCATCACTCTCAGGATAGACTGGGTGACTAGGGAACGACCTTTTTACAGCTGGGAAAGACTAGCAAAACTAAATATTGGGATTCGGGTTATCCGGGCATGTAAGACCGAGACAGCAGCCGCTGGTACAGGGCAGTGTAGATAGGAGAAGACAACACGGACCATGGTGGCTCGGCTGGTAGAGCATCTCGGGCCCTAACCGAAAGGTCGCGGGTTCAGTCCCCGCCTGAGGTCCTACATTTTTCTTGTTAGTCCCGCGCAGGGTTTCGGCTCTGTATGATAAACAAGATTTCAAGTTGTTAATCAAAGTATTGTCGGAATGCAGACTTTCTGATCGTCCAATATCCTCCCAGTGGGTTGGGGTTAAGAATAGACCCACCACCTCTCCATACATAAGAGGCGAATAAACAAGGGAAACAGTTTCGACTTGATTTTAACATTAGTGCTTTTCATAGTCTATGGCCTTGTGGATCGACGGATGGCGTTTTACGGCCTATCAGCCTTCGTAGGCTATATAAGGTCATTAATCACGAAAAACAGAAGATGTTAATAAGAAGAAGTCAAGTCACGGTGTCCATAGTTATTCGCCTCTTACGAATCGCGTAGGGAGAACCGGTGGCTCTATTCTTAACTTCAACACGCAGGGCTTTATGGCTTTACATCGCCTTCAGAGGCTGATACTAGTGATAGGCCGTAAAACTCCAGCCAACTATACTGACCGCTAATTGATAATCTAGATACATTTCTAAAACCCCCTAATTGAAATAAATTAAGCGTATTTACGGGTAGAATTTTTCTGTGCAAGCCATGCAATCAACATTCAATATGTCGAATCAAAGTCATGTTTTATAACAAGAAAATTCAGCCAATATATTCGTTCCCTTTATTTGTCTATGCGTGAAAAAAGCACTGCAATATTGTTTCCACTTTTAATCCATGCATTTTGTCCCGAAATATTGCAAGGCCCTCTCAACAGGTATTTTTGAAGTGTATATCACATGAACCTATTTTTCAGACAGCAATAAAAGTTTGGCGAAGACACGGAGTTAAAAATCTCAATCTCATTATTTCTGTCTGTGAGTCTGTGTGTCTGTGTGTCTGTCTGTCTGCCTGTCTGTCTGCCTGCCTGTCTGTCTGCCTGTGTGTCTGTGACTGTGTGTCTGTCTGTCTGTGTGTCTGTCTGTATGTCTCTCTGTCTGTCTGTGTGTCTGTCTCTCTGTCTGTCTGTGTGTCTGTCTGTCTGTCTCTCTGTCTGTCTCTCTCTCTGTCTCTGTCTGTCTGTCTCTCTCTCTCTCTGTATCTGTCTGTGTGTCTGTCTGTGTGTCTGTCTGTCTGTCTGTCTGTGTGTCTGCCTGTCTGTCTGTCTGTCTGTGTGTCTGTCTGTCTGGCTGTCTCTCTCTCTCTCTCTCTCATTAATTCAATAACAACTGATGGGAAAATTTGACAAGATCTATGACGTGGTGTCGACACGGAAAGTTGATGGAACCTGGTGGTGTCGAGAATGAATTGGGATGGAGGTGTGTGCAGGAGCACGGGGGAGGGGGATGGGGGAGGGAGGGGGGAGGTAGAGTCGGGACTGGGATTTTGTCAATGAATTTTTTTACACGCTGTCGTCCGACTACGAGTCGAAAACACTTCTTCATGTGAGAGAGGCCACGCCTGCTGTTTTGACACGGCGGAAGCGGTGGCTACAGGCGCCACGTGCAGGCCCTGGTGGTGGAAGACGCATTGCTGGACCCCTTGCTTCCGCTATATATAAGGCACGAGTCCCGAGCGTCGGCCATTTTTTGTTTCGGCGGAAGAGAAGGATGTGCAGGGAGCCTCAAGACGACTGTATCAGGCAACTGCTACGCATTCCGGCAGTGTACTCACCTTTCACTTGTTTTTCCCTTCAGTTCCTCAAGACAAAAACTATGCTCCTTCCCCCCCTGCGGTTTATAACGCGAGCGCTCTGGGGCGCTCTCTCGCATTAAGGCAGTAGTGCCCAGTGAAAAAATAAGTCATTTTCGTGAATTATGGGTGTAAATATGTTTTTCATTACTGTGTAGTAAATTCAGTGTAAACTAATATTGTATACTTTGTTTCTGGGGGAAATATGGATTTTAGACGGAAGACACCAACTGTCAGCTGTCGTAATGAGGAATGAAAACTTTAAATGCAGTTTTTTTAGTTGCCAAGTTTCCTCCGCTGTGTTAGACTTCAGACATTATATTTCTGTGCTCTGAAGTTTGGCTTCCTTGATACTTGGCATATTTGATTCATATAGCCTGCTTCGTGGGATTCTCCATAATAAAAACTTTTACTTCCTGTATGTCAATGTTACAGGATCTTGAGTATGCAATTAGCAACTCATTTCATATAACTTCAGATGCAACGTGCTAAAATGCAATGCAAAGAGTATTTGTCATAATTTTGTGTCAGGACATGTTACCCTATGTACTGTACCTATGCACAGAAGTAGATGCTTCTATCATTAGCTCCTTTTCTAGTATTATGTTTCAAAACTGGCCCCCCAAAATTGTATCGGCAGCCATATTTGAAAGCTAATTAGCATGATTTATGCAAACACATCACAGGTAGACTGCACTTTAAAAGCTCAACCTGTTAGATGAGAAAACTGGACCCAAATAATTCAACCGACAAAAGACGATGGTTACTGGGTATTGCTACCTGAAGCATTAGAGGTAATGGGAAATGGGACAGAAAGCCGCATGGCGCTCGCCTTATTAAACAACGTTCGTCTGAATGCTCGAGGCACGCGAAATGATTTTCACCCGTTAGACATGCAGACGGGCTGTGCAGTCAACTCGGGAGCGCGGTCTGAAATCAGGAGAATTGCCCTTGTGGCCAGGCCCACTCCTTGCGTGCAAGATGTCTGCGCTCATTTCCCTCGCCCCCTAGTCTTCGCCGTCCTCCCCGCGTCTGCCTGCCTCGTAGCGCCACAACGACCAACCGCCACTGAGATGATTCATATTTTGTACGCTCATTAAATTCCCGTGCCGGAAGCTGCAATGACATAAAGTGGGACAGCAAGAGAGAGAGAGAGAAAGAGAGAGAGAGAGAGAGAGAGAGAGAGAGAGAGAGAGAGGTTGGGGAGGGAAGGATGCGTGCGTGCGTGTGCGCGTGTGTGTGCGTTTGTGAGGTGGGGGGTGGGGGATGTCTGGAGGACAGGAGATAAAATGTTCGATAAATTGAATATACGAAGAGTGAATGCATGAATGGAATGTGAGAAACTATCAGCCTTTGTAGGCTACGTAAGGTCAGTGATCACGAACATCCCTGGAACTGGTCAGAGCAAAAACAAATCAAGTCACGATTTCCCTGGTCTTTCACGAACTGCATAGAGAAAGGCGGTGGGTCTATTCTTACCCTCAACCCACAAAGGGAGAATAAAGAGAGAGATGAGGAAACGGGAAAGGAGACATCGGCTAGTGGACGAAGGTACTGAAAGGTAGAAGAAGCGGGGGAGGGGGGGAGGAGGGGTACGGGAGGAGGACCGAGGGAAGGGGGGACTTTGCGGCTCACCACCTGCACAGGAGCACCTGTGCCGCAATCCTGTGACGTCAAGGCGGCTAACGTCCAAACAAAGACGTTGATCTAGGGCACTTACCCAACCCTCCTGACTCCATCCCCCACCTCCTCCAAATCTCTCTTCCCCCTTCCCCCCCCCCCCCGGTCCCCTCCCCTGTCACATCTCATTTGTGTTCTTCCTCTAACGTGCCCCCCCCCCCCCCTCTCTCTCTCCTGCCCCCTCCCCTCCCAATTTCCTCCTGTCCCCTTCCTCCCTCGCGTTTCTCTGCGTAACTTATGGCAGCGTGGCCGTGTGTGCGCTGCCTTTTTGCGTGTGTTGGCCAGGTGTCTGTGATGATAGAAAGAAACCCGCAGGAAGAGTTGTTTTCTACTCAAGCGATGACTCCTGCGCACCCATGCGCAAGAACACGTAGGTAGGCCGCATGCACATGCGTGTGTGCACGCAGGCTTGTTCGCGTACACACGCAGAATTCGACTTTGTTCCTGTGTGAGGTACGTACTGTTCATGCATGTATTCTTTGAGAAAGAAAAACGAAATGACAAAATACTATGAAAATGTCAACAACAACAACAACAACAACAACAAAAGCATCCTGAGTGTTATCGTATATAATGTACACTGATACATAGGTCATTCGGCCCCACGCTCACCTCCACCCCTCCTCCTGCTCCCCACTTCTTCCTCAAATAGAATTTATACTGTATCTGCGAAAAATGAATCTCATATATTAGTCGGTAGGAATCCCTCTGTGGATTGGGGGTAAGAATAGACCCACCGCGTCTTCCAACACAGTTTGTTAAAGGTGAATAAACGGGGAACGTGAAATTTGACCAGTTTGTATTCTAACTAGCTCCATTGATTTTCGTGATCAATGACCTTACTTAAACTATAAAGACTAGTCGGCGGTTTAACTACATTCATCATCATCGTCGTCGTCGTCGTCATCATCATCATCATCATCATCATCATCATCATCATCATCATCATCATCATCATCATCATCATCATCATCATCATCATCGTCGTCGTCGTCGTCGTCGTCGTCGTCGTAATCATCGTCGTCGTCGTCGTCGTAATCATCGTCGTCGTCGTCGTCGTCATATGTCGGAAAGAAAGATCCGCACAGATGTTTCACAAGCCAGCCATCGTCTTACTTGAGAGCGATGGACGTGGCTTTACCTAAATCACGTCACTAACTGAGTGCGTCCCTGTAAAACTGGGATTCGACATTTTTGTCATGCGAAAGCAGAGACGCCGTCGGGGAAACTTCAACAAGAACGCATTTGAAGTAAAGAATAAAACAGATCTGTCCTCGGCAAACCAAGCACGTTTATCATGCAGGTGTTGCTTCTTTGCAGGATGGCTAATGACAGGAGTGGGGGGTGGGGATGGGAAGAAAAGGTGGGAGAGGATAAGGGTTGAGGGTGCTGAGCAGAAGGTGCCATGATGCACACGGTCAGATCTTTACAAGGCAGTTGATTTTTCTCTCCGACTGCGGACTAGCCTGAGATGCAACTTTTGAGTGGACCGAATGTGTCTTTATGACAGAGGAAACCTTCTTACGAGCAGTGCCGTTGTCTTTGACCTGCCTCTCCTGAAGACGATGGAACGTCCCCACCTTTCCAGCCTCGAGAAACGACCTGCATAACTTCCGTTCCCGAAGAAAGGTCAGGTCTTGAATGAATATGTCCCCCTTCTCAGGTTGACGTCAAATTCGGGGCAACGTAATTGGCCTTTCCTCTTCACATCTTTACCTTCCTTCCCTTCCCTTCCTTCCCCTCCTCCTCCCCCTCCCTCCCACCTTTCCCGTCTTCTCCTCTTTCGCTCAGAGACAACTCACCCAGCTCAGCCCTCCACCCCCCACCCCCCATCCCAGCCTTCCCTTCACGACATGTGTCGCACGAGGCTACCGTAGGCACGGGCTGTTCTTCTGTCTTCCTCATCTGTGAACGTAACTCATCTTTGCTGACCTCGACTCTCACCCTAGCATGTGGAGCCGTTAGTCTTCTCCATGTTTCATTTTTCCGCCTCGGCTTCCGCTGCATGAAGCGCTGGATTTTGTGTGCCGCTGTGCTGGTCACTGAACATCTGGCTGAGGGGAAGGTTGGTGTGCCATGTCCATGTATTTCAATTCAGTACGCTTCGATACAGAACAATAAATACCCTTCAGTACTGTAAAATGCTCTATTACACTACACTACAATTCAATGCAATGTGATGTAATGTAAGAATACTTGATTAATCCATTAATGGGATATGTTTATGTTCATCATAAAAAAGCACAAAACAGACACAAGCTATCAACATTTTAATATCTAATGTCTGTGCCATTTAGAAGAGCTGGAGCTGCCGGTTGATAGGACTTGTGGAATCGAGGTGTTCTCATCTTCTCCAGAGATGAAGTCTGTCTGGTAGATAGAGCAAGGTGAAAGATTGCGATGAAGCCACTGACAGTCGGTGTGCAAAATGGAAGAGCGGGAAAACGAGTCTTGTGGTGATGAGTCACGTCCGTGGCAGTGAAAAGTCACGCCAGTGGCTGACATCTTCACCGAGTAGACCAGGAAGGTCGCATTGCAATGCAGTACAGAAGCCGTGTGCTTGTCAAGTGTCTTTGCTCTTTAGTGATGTATTCTGAAGGGTTGTCGCACGCTGACCTTTTTTAATATCATGATGTTGAAAAACAAATAAAACTTTAAGAAGAAGGTGAATATGTGTGTGTTAGTGTGTGTTTGTGTGTGTCACTGTATGTATGTTAGTGTGTGTGTGTGTTTGTGTGTGTGTGTGTGCGTGTGCGTCCGCGCATGCGTGTGTGTGTGTGTGTGCGTGCGTGTGTGTTTGTGTTAGTGTACAGACAGACAGACGGAGGGACGGACGGACGGAGGGACGGACGGACGGACGGACCGACGGACTGACAGACAGACAGATTGACAGTTACACAGAGAGACCCACAGAGAGCGATGTGCTATGGTTGTGTATGAGTAGGTGATCTGGTGTGGTATGTGTGAATTGATTGTGAGTGTGTGCACACGTGTGTATTAGTTTGTATATGATCTTTGAAAAATTCCATTTGCGATGCCTCTGGAAGAAAATGAAGATATCATGGGAAAGCACCACAGCACTGAGGTACTTTGGCGGGTCAAAATGTGGGGTTTAGAAGCCCTTGCCAGTTGCGCTGTATTAGCCACGTTGTGAGCATGAAGGACGACCGCCTCTCCAAGCCCCCCTGTGGTTTGGGAGTTAAAAGAATAGATCCATTGTGTATACCTTCAAGATTCGCAAGAGGCAAATAAATAGGGGCATCGTGACTTGAATTGCGCTGACTTGGAACTATTCTATTGATTGTCGTGCGTAATGGCCTTACATAGCCTACAAAGACTGATAGGCCGTAAAACTCCATCCATCCATCCATCCATCCATCCATCCATCCATCCATCCATCCATCCATCCATCCTCACCAAAATGATCTTCCTCTCAGAACCAGCTACGGGAGCAAGGGCCCCTGGAGGGCCAATCAAGCGTTTCAAGGACGGCGTAGGAGCAACCCTGAAAGCTCGCAACATTGCAGCCGCAAACCACTAGTCCCTGGCAGCTGACCAAAGTGCCAGGTGCTTGGCTGTTTCCCAGGGCGTCCGTCACAGACTTAGAGAAATGGCGGCTGCTGAGGCTTGACCGGAAACACAGTGCCCACAGAGAGAGGAGTATCGACCCTGCAGCTGCTGTGGCATGCCCGATCTGGCACCGCCTCTATGCATCGCAGTTCGGGCTGCAACTACATCTTCAGCGTCACTTGCGTCTTTGTCGCCTGCAACGGACATCCAGGAGGCAGCACCTTCGTGGTGGGCAACATCTTGATGAAGATCATTTCTCGTTAACGTCATCTCTGGCGGTATCATTGCGTGGACGTGGGCTAGAGCTGACCCGTTGCTCACTTATCCTTGGCAGGGAACTGGCTTGCGTGACTCGTTGACGAATAAATGAATCTGAAAATTCTTATCACGCAATTCCTCACTTAATGCGCGCTCGCGTTGTCACTCTCCGCTTTGTTCATCCGTGTGTTTGGTCATTCGCGCCCTTTCTCACGCACCCATTCTCTATCAGGAGTCCCCCACCATTCAGGGGTTTGCTGTCTAGTTCATGTACTCTTTTCCCACCATGGTCCCGCCTCTTACTCCACCTCACCCGAAGTCCAGACACACCACGCTGTGGGAAATGACGGAGGAGGCCAACCTCTGTGACTAAATGGGATGTCAACTTTTTGGCATGATGTCACAAGCTCTGTAGATCTGACGTCTGGGCTGAAGCAATCGTTTATTTGTAACAGGCCGGTGAGTAGACGAATGAAACTCTGCTATTTTTGAAAAAGGTACACATTTGTTAGGAATTGTATGTGGTGATGTTAAAATGGATACAATGTTGAGCTGTTATGTGTTTTTTGGTTTTGTATTTCGTGCATGTGATTTGAAGACTTTATGTATGCACGTATACGCGAGCACGACACAGACACACACACACACACACACACACACGCACGCACGCACACTCACGCACACACATACGCACTCACGCACACACACACACACACGATCGCGCGCGCATACACACACAAACACACACGCAAATACACACACACATACACACACGGAGAAACACACACACACATGAACATGCACACACACATGCACATGCACATACACACACATACACACACATGCATACACACACGCGGAAAAACACACACATACATACATACACACACACGCACACACACACACTTTTAAAAATCGATTCTTGATACCCTTTGTTGCCCAACTCAAACTGTATGTATATGTTTTGTTATTTACAGTATGTGGTCTTTACACACACACACACACACACACACACACACACACACACACACACACACACACACACACACACACACACACACACACACACACACACACAATAGTTCCTTGGTGAGGAACACATAGTTCACTTTATCTTACTTTTGTTCTGTCTTTGGTGGCGTCTATTCATTCTCCTTCTGAAGAGCGTTGAATGCAGCCTGATGGGCTGACACCCTCTACAACGTTCTTTGGGGCCCTCTGGCCTTTAGTCCGCAAATACTTCCTCGTCCACTGCTTTTGGTATTTTCTTTTCGAACAGTTTGTGTCTGTTCTCGTTTAAGACGTGTTTTGTTGTATTGGATATTGGGGGTGGTTGTTGCATGACGACACTGTAGGTATATGGAAAATCATATTTTGACCCTCGTGTCCCTGTCCCGAACTCACTCGCAGGGAGCTCGACATCTCCGGAAGTTGGATCGGCCAGCACTTTTCAATCGTTAGTGATTGCTGGGGAATGCATGGTTCCCCTTGCAAGCTGAGGCCAGGGACACAGCGCGTCTCTGTTCGTGATTAGAGAAGCCCTCTTGCCTTCAGCTTGCGCTAGCTGTCGGTGTGACGTCAGCATGCAAAAGTGGAAAACGTGCAATGATCTAGGAGAGCCTGTATCATCGTTGTGGCTTCTGTTGTGCTTCGCCAAAGATATATCGAATCTTCCCGCGGCAACTCGGAGCGAGTCTCCAATGCGACGAGTGAAGAAATATTGCTTTCGGTTATGAAAATTCATTTCACGATAATTTCACATAAATTGAAACATGAAAAAGGTAGGTTTTTGTACATAAAGAACTGTGTCACCCTGCCACAAGAAGAGATGTACTGGACCATGTTGCAGTGGATCCAGAAGAGGGATAGGGGTGAGGTTGAGATGAGCGGAGGGGATGGGTGCGGGGGTGAGGGGATGTTTTTAAAACGTGGATGACATTGGAAACTCCGACCATGAACAAGACTGGTTTCCCTGTGGCACTTCAGACCGCGGGGCTCCTGTAGGACGCTGGGGGAGAAGGAGTCCTAAGTCTCCCTCATCTCCGACTGTCTTTCCAGTCCCGACCTAACCCGCGACGGTCAACATGGGCCAGACTGAGCTCCTTGGCTCGTCAGGCAAACCCTCGTCCTCCTCTTGCCTGGGGAAGACGTCCGCGCACAGACGGTCAATAAACGTCAAAGATGCAGACGAGGGATTTGTTTTTTTCCGTGTGGGGCGGAAGAGACCGTACACAACGATAATGTTGGCCGTGGAAGGTATTTCAACGCAGTCTCCTTTGTTGGCCCGATGGCGGCTGAGTTGGAGCCGCTTAGTCTGGGCGACCGTAGGAAGAGTCCCGGAGGAGTTGGCTTCGTAGAAAACCTTGCTGATTGCCGCCTCTCCATTGGGCCCGAGCGACCTTACGTCTCCAGTCTTTCTGACGACATCCCTCTTCACTTCGCTCGTTCCCGAGTCCCCATGCAGACGATCTGCCGCCTTTCCGCTTTCCCGTTGCCTGGTCCTTGGACTGTTGACATGAGACATCTCCGTAAGTAAGCGAGGCACCCTTTTAAAACAATGGCAACATCTATGTGGACGGGTGTATATGGGCGCGGTTTATCTTAGGATTAACGGTAGATTTGAGGTGATATGGCTTTTAATCTGATGAATATCTGAGCTATAGAACTATTTTGGTAAAATGGCTTGAGAATTGTGCGCATAATATCACTACCGTTTAGGTATTGAATAGTCTCTTTCTGCTTTAGGCCTTTAATAGGAATCTATCGGGCTTTATTTCGCTCATATTAAAAAAGCCCGACTAAGTTTTAGGGTAATCCGTTTCATGGGTACCCTTATTATTTTTATCGTGTGATGTATTGGTTCATTTAGTCATATACTAACGCGGTGGCTCAGGAAATATTGCCATTGAATTGTTGAGTTCATGAAATAAAATGTAGATAAGCAAAGAAATGGAAAGACGACGAATGGATGACGCTAATATCTGTAAAGGTTTACTTGGAATGTGGCTTCGTTAAGGATGGTCAAGATATATGGTTAGTCGTTGCACGTAATATGTATATATTTTCTCATACAATCATGATGAAAATTGCAAGAGCGTATGCATGTTGCCTTCTCGTGTCATTGAGACATTCTTGTGTCTATCACCACTTTTAATATCTTAGAAGAGTGCAAGTTAGGTGATGACATGAAAGTTGCTGTTCGTTGCAAAAGTGATAACAATAACGTAAATGTTGCTGTATTAACAAGTCTTTCATGTGTCACGGCGAAATACTTGTTGTTTACATCATTGAAACTATACCTCTCTGAACGCCGCATGGACTCAGTGGTTAGTCACTTTGTCTGTTTCAGTTTTCTTTATCTCACAGCTGTTCAAGGAAAATTGTCGTTCCTCGCTCCCATTAGAAAGCTGAGGACACATTTTGGTTTGAAGATATATCTGCATAACGGATATTTTAATGCAATTGGTTTTCTAGTTTTAAGGATAAATCGACATCTTGAAAAGCCCCATCTCCTGCCCCGTATTTTCTCTATCTGCGGGCTACACAACCTGTTTTTGTTCATGCTACAACAAAGGCAACAACAGAAGCAGCAGCAGCAACACCAATAGCCTATTCACATAACAATCCGAGTTCTCATATCTCCGTCACAGTTTTGATCCTTACACGAAGATGACAATGACCGCCAGTATGACTGCAGTGCAGTGACGATCGCTACCTCCACCCTCACCAGCACCACACCCACTACCACTAACTCTTCCATCGCTACTGTCGTTTTACCAAGATTATCACCACCACCACCACTAACCCTACTATCAATGTTGTCATATTACCACGTCCATCATATTACTACGTCAATCACCATCACTACTAACTCTACAATCGCTGTTGTGTTACCACAACCAGCACCACCACCACTAAATCTACTATGGCCGTCATCGTATTACCATTACCAGCACTACCATCCCTACATGTATGTCTACTAACACCGTTGTAGTTGTAATAACTATCAGCACCACCACTACTATTTCCACTAACGCCATAGCCACAGTATTACTACCATGCTGACCCCCACCATTAGCTCCATTATCACCGAACCGCATTACAACTACAAGCACCGTCATCAAAGCTACAACGCAACTGCCATTACCAGTGCAACCACCTA
>JAWQFJ010003486.1:27500-50000 GCA_034096865.1 Theodoxus fluviatilis | reverse complement strand
ACGGCAGGGGGGTTAATGGGGTTGGGGGGCGGATGAGGTTGCTTGCCGTACGCGGGGTGGGCCGTGTTTCGACATCACAAAGCAAGCGCCTGAGCCACCCCGAGTGAGCACCGCTGTGGACTCTCCCCTCTCGCCGCAAGGAGAGAAGACGCGGATCCCGACATTTTCCAACCAAATCCCGAGGATTGAGTGTTGGGCCCACGGTGATTTTCGGCGAGAACCGTTTTGATCCCCGCCGAAATCCCGACCTTCCCCTGTCGAAAGCGAGCATAGCATGGCTGGTGAAAGTGTTCGAAGAGGTCGTGTCCGGGCGAACTGATGCTTCGGTACTCTCGATTCGACCACGTGCCTGGATGTCGGTGTTAATGCAGACATGGTGTTCCAGTGATCTGAGAATAGCTCCTGCCGAATCGTGTCCGTGGTTCTGCGTCGTCATGCTGAAGTACAACTTCCAGAAGTGGTCGCTCGATGATGAAGATGTCATGTGACAGGTGCTCGAAGTACTGTGTCGTCGATGATCGTCATTCAAACGAGGAACGTTGGCTCCCTCGCTCGTCGCATATACTTTTCCTTGAGAAGACTGAGGAAAACGTCTGAATTAGGTGTTGGTGCTGGAAAACCTGGGGTTGATATGGATGTTAACTTTCTTTCCAAAGACCAAAAATTACACATGTGCTACGACTATTTGACCAATAATTCGTGGCAAGATTTGTTTCATCAAAGCCCTCACTGACGAAATCCTAAGAATGTGAACTGTCTTAGGCACTACTTTGACGCAGTTGTGCGCGCACCACGAGTAAAATAAAAGGGAATTCAGTTGGGTCGCCTTTTTCGACTAGGATTATAAAATGTAGAAGTGTGATCGATTAAAAATTATTCAATACTCCTTTGATTCCACTTGGCTTGAAGGAAAATGGACGCATTTCCATGGTTTGTGGTTGAATTTCACAGTTCGCCTGAACGATTGCCTCCACAGATTTGAACACTGTTTGATCACGGCCAGTCGGGGACGTGCGCGAAGCATGCGGCACTAACCATGCGTGAGCGCTGAATCCGTCCAAATTAGCGTGGGAGTTTTCTCAGGAGTGAACGGCTGACAGCTGGCAACGACGTGGCACTGATCTGGAAATGACCATGCGGAAACACGGCTCACCATTCTCGCTCTCTCGGATGTACGGAACTGCTTGTCTGGTTACTGCCGTGTGCTTGGAAAATGGTTCCTGATTACTTATCGCCAGTGACACCTCCCGAGGTACGAGTGTCCAGTGGTCTTTCAGCTTTCAACCACTTTCCTCTTCTTCCGCCTTTCAAATGTTTCCGTGTGGGTGCTGTTTGTGGAACTGTCTTGTGAGGTGAAGCTTCCACGTTTCTGGTTGAATGTTCATGACGATTCACAAGAAAGAGGAATGTTTCTTAGATACTTTTCGTAATGTACGGAGGAGCCGTGGTGCTTAAAACTACGTATTTTGATGCTGAGGTAGAAATGACTTGTAGCCAATTTCTTCTAGTCGCTTATACCATTGTGGATGTTATCACTTGAATATCACTAAGACATACTCTACGATTTAAATGTCTTTCGTTGATGAATGCGTGTATGTTTTCAAGTAAACACGGGGCCGCAATGTGTCATAGGCGATTTCCTTATCATTCTATTATTGAAATATGAAACTGCTTATGTTCTCACGTCCGTTTCTCTGTCCATTTCTCATTTTATATTATTCGGTCTCGTACACCTGTGCTTGTGTTCCTTGGTTGAAAGCGTGTAGAAATCTGTTCTTTCCTTCGTCATGGCTCTGTCTCAGACTGCCACTCCTCGGTCTATCGACTTGAATGATTAATACACGGTGATGCCGACTCTATTTTCCGAAAAGCTGATGACTCACGTTGAAAGGAGGGGAAACCTGATCGTTTCGTCGTCCTGGAGAAGGCTGGTCTGTGGATTGGGAGTGAGCACGGCAATCTGTTCCCAACACCAGATCAATATCCGCCTAGCTAGCTCCTGTGCCAACTTCCTAGTCTCTTAGCCAGACCTTTCAGTGAGGTTTTATTTAGACAGGAAGACAACGGTTGGACTATCTCGCTGACTGATTCGTGCTACGTTATGAAAAGTTCCGAACATTTAATATTCATCTGTTATAAGTTTTGCACGAACCAAACGTTAGATTAGTGGATTTTTAATTTTTAAAACTGGTACTGGTATTGACTTATCTTAACGTCTGTTACAGTGTAGATATTCTAGCGGACGTAAGTTTTATGATCAGCGCGTTGAATGTACTTGATGCAGTTGAGTGAATGGTCAGGACGTTGGTTGCGTCAGAAGAGAACATTCTGGAAGAGGTCGGCATGCAGCCCCAACCTCTCGACGCCTCCCTATGGAGATGCCTGCTGGGCTTTCGGTATCTACTCTAGTAATCTGCAGTCGCTATTTTGGACTACCACGGAATAAACAAAACGTTTGTTGTGGTAATTGATATTCTCAATCATATGAACAGTCGAATTTCTTATGAGAAATCGTGACTTATTTCTCTTGTGGACGCGGGACACATTTTTAAAATTGGTTTTCCTCGACGACAGTTTGTCTCGAGGGTCTTTCAGGCACAATAATACCAGCCCTTTTGATTTCACTTGGAGTTTTTTGAGCTGCTGTAACGGGACGTAAAATCCTTATGACTTTTTTAAAAATACTCGTCAGCAGTAACATTATTATGGCGATACGAAAAAAGGATACAGAATATGAATGTTTTTATTTCTTTTTAAGTGTATTTCATATTAATTGATAGAAAACGGGAAATGCACCAAAGAGGACGTAAGGTTTCGAATTTACACAAATTAATACATGAATAGTTTTCTGATAGACCAAACAGATGATAAAGTAACTAAGTACATGCTCAGTTGGATGCTTAACTGGACTGATGAGTGTACAGAATGATCCTCCAGATGTCGCAAATTGATAAATATTTTGACATCAGACTTCTCGAGTTTTGGGGAAATTGTATATGAAATTACTAGGATTACAAGTGTACAATTTCGGCCATAGAAATACTAATTGCGCCATTATTCGGTTCAGCAACAGTATCACTTCAGATCATAAACGCCTTCCTCAACACAAGGGAAAGTATTACGAAGCGATCTCTTCCTATATCAAAAGACTATGCGACCATTTCAGTGCGTTCTGTTATCTCAGTCGTGTTGGGGGGAAAAGCAGTAGCATTATTTAAACTAATGATGCGGAGAAAAAGACAGTCGCAAAGATGTTTACATGATCTTTGTTCAATTGTCTGTGCTTGAGTTTGCTTGTTTTCTTAATCGCATATTCCGTTAACGCACATGAGCGTCTCCACCGCGTGTCACGGCTCGGAATTGCAGTCTGGTCGCTTTCTCGACGCATCTTTCTCCAAACTGTAGAAAGTGATTACCATTTACACAATGGAAAATTTTCGTCATGTTGTTTCTATGCCTTATAGAGAGTATTTGATAAAAGCACAGAAAATAATATACGTATTCGGGGAAATATTTCAATACGGGTAATCTTTCAGTTTCTTGACGTGTCATAAAAACATACATGTATATCGCTGCCCACGGCGATGTAAGTTTTCTGGGGAGTTAATGTGATCTTATTATGAGTTCTGTCTCGACCTTTAACTGATTAATTTTGTCTCGGCGTAAAGTGAAACAAATGAAGAATGGACAGTCGCCTGAAATTATTGTAATTAGACAAGGTAAGTGACCGATTGGTTCGATTAATTGTAATAGACGTATAGTGTGAGCTGATTTCAGTGAATCGTCCCTGTTTTTCAGTTTTATCAAAATGATAAAGAGGAAACTAGTGACCACGATATTGATAATTTCGGTTATCATTACCTAATTACCTCTGGTAATATGGTTTGGACTCCTTTTCACACTAGAGATCACGGTTATATTGCGTCGCATTTGACGAAACTCGTTGCAGAAGCTATAGACTAAAAGTGTGTAAGTGCATACATATACAAAAACCAATTGATTATCGTGAGTAAGAAAGCAACCGATCCACTCCTGAACGTTCCGTACCTTTGCCTGCAGTTTCCTTCGTCTTGTGCTTTCGAATCTCAGAATTTGACTTTATATGACAATGAGCGTCAAGTTACGAAACTGCCGTGTGTGCTTAAGGACTGCTTGTTGTATGTGTCATAAGGGTCTTCATGCAGCGTTCACCAAGTGTAAAGAGGCCTCACTGTTGCTGTGCTCTCTTCTTTATCCATGCTGTTGCTTATTTCGATTTTTGTTGTTGTTGATGTTTTCGTTTTTGTTGTCGTCAAAAAAGAGGAGGAGGAAGAAACATCAGGGAGGTTTTGTCGAGCAGGAGTACCACGTAGATGCAGTGGTTTTTCTTCATAATGTTGCATGATTCAATTCAGCATCATTGGAGGTGTGTCGTACTTATTTTGCTTCGCGGTACTACAATCGGTAAAAGACTACGTTAGCTAATGTCCTTTTGATTATACGGCGATAGATAGATTTAACAAATTGCACACGGAGGTGCCATGCCAAAATGGATAGGGTTTAGAGTCTTCTATGACAGTAATTTCCAGTTTAGATATTTAGGGAAGTGGACTGAAGGGCTACATTTCATTCGCGTAGGTTGTGTGTTTTAATCCGAAAAGTCAGTTTACGCACCATTGGTGATATATATTCGATGTAACTTTGCCGGCATGTGGATGCGGATGTTGGGATCGCTCTGATTTACTGTGTATCAGTGCATTGTTCTGGTACTCTTTGGCAACCTGCATTTTTCGTGAAGGCTTACTGAAAATATTATAAAATGTTTTCGTTGACAAAACGTCTTTCAGGCATCATTGTAAACATCGCTTCTGTTGGCAACTTGAAGTTCTGGTGATATTTGAATTCGCAAAGAAAGATGGGTTTTTTCCGTTTTGAAACTTTTTGCAGAAGTGAGTTTTGCTATTTTTCGTTGATCCATAGGTTTAAAGAAATTGATAAAGTAATCATTAACCTCGCTTTAAAAAGTGTTTTCAGTTTATTACTGATGTAGAATATTTTCCATAGATCTTCGAAGTGTGTGATTTGGATCAGATGTAAGATTTATTTCCCCAAAAACAAAGTATTGCACAATACGCAAACTCCGCATAATATAAAAAAGTAAAGGATACAATTGTACTGTCAGCTTTTAACTTTCCATAAAGCAGTGTATCATTCAATATAAATTATGTAGGAACACAAGGTTTTCGGGAAGGTTGTACATGACATTGTAAAATGACCAAACTATGTTTCTGCTTCTAAAACCGTTTCTAGTAACCAAACGGCCGTGGAGCTTGTGACTCGAAACTTTTAGTTCGAGTACTGTGTGCTTCTGCAGAGGTGTGTGTGTGTATGTGTGTGTGTGTGTGTGTGTGTGTGTGTGTGTGTGTGTGTGTGTGTGTGTGTGTGTGTGTGTGTGTGTGTGTGTGTGAGAGACGGTGTGTTTCATTACGTGAGTGTGTAAGTGTTGGTGCTTACGTGCTTGTCTGTGCACCAGTGTCCGTATGCCTACAGTGAATGTACTTGGGCTAGTGCCTCATACACAGATAACGTCCTGAAATACAAAACCTTCACTGATTGCGATCAACAGGAGGGGACAGTTTGCGTAAAATCGTTTCATGCTCTGTTTCGCTTTTCTACGCTCTCTGTTGCTCAACTGGCTCCACCGCTTTCTGTCGTTTCTGTTAATAGTTTGCATGCCGCAGTCGTTGTTCGCCTGACAGTGCCTCTGTTGAATAATTCAACAACCATTTTTGCAGACATGACTTTTGAATGTATCGATTTGAAACATGGAAAGAAGGACACAAATAATGAGAAGAGAGGAAGGACGGTACGAAGGAAAGAAAAAAGAGCGCATGGTCTGTGTGTTTGGAAAAATCGTCAGCAACCTTTTCTACGTCTTTCTGCGTGGATCCTTATTATATAAGCGACAACAGCGAGCGCAACCACTTCAAGTGGGATAGGACACATTGATATGTTTCCTGCTTTTCTCTCTCTTGCTTTACTCTTTCTCCTATTATTTTGGCTCACATTTAAGATTTCAAATCATTTATTTGGGAAACGGTTTTTTGATTGTAATGAAAGAGTAAGCTCATGTGATTCATGTTTGAATGAAAGCGGCATGCATTATTGTTTATGTGTTGCTAGTTTCTACTTAGATTTTGGCCGATAATACTGCTTTCAAATAGAAGGACAGGTACCTTTGTGTCCGATGGTTGTATTGGTCTCTCCGAAGGCTTGAATATTTAATTTTGTTCCCCAAGCTGATATCTTTGAAAGATCATACTCTGCATAAAAAGAGATGTCTTTCTTCTGGGTTTCTTTATCAAAACACTGAGTGGTGATCCATTTCCTCTTGTTTCACTCGCACGCGCTCACACACAAAAACGCATGCACTCACACAAATGCGCGCGCACGAATGCGAGTATTATCACCTAGCCCAGACTAGCATTGAAGAGTGAGCTGATGTAAAGATACAATTTATTAGTATAACTCTTTTACCCTTCGTTTACTGTGCATGGCCAGAGCGATGCAAAGAACGCCTCCACACCCCGGAAGCACTGCCAACCGGATACCGGCGTGCGGCCATTCTTTATTATAACGAAATATTTTATTCGAAAGTATTCTTCACTACCCCCACAGGTACCCGTTTTACTCCAGGGTGCAAGAGGCAGCTGAAAGGAAGCTATCTTGTCTAAGTTGACACCTCCAGGGTTCTTGCTTCATTGAACAACAAGCTGCAAAGCAAAGCGAGAAAAGATCAACCATTTTAGCCAGCAATTTTGGGTCCTGCGATTAAAAAGGACTTTACCGTTCTATAACCACGGTGTCTAGAGAAGGAATGTATTTGCGAAGACACTCAACAATAGCAAAGTTGTAAGCACCAGAGACAGGCACGCTGTTCTGGGCAAAATCCTGTGTGGAGAGTGTGCAAATCGTGCTTGATTGCAATCTAGCGCGATGCAGACAAGAAACTACGTCAGCCTTCAATTCTATGAGTGCTCCACTGTTTTTGAGAGACAGATCGCGGGCTTAGTCCTCACCCACACGTGTGAACTTTCCCTGTCTTTGGCACGCTTGGCTCGGACATGGCTGCTTCCGACTTTGTGTGGCGACTTCCTTCCACCGGGCACGCTCTCTCCGTGTTTGACAGACAAAAGAAAACCTGACTACGTAGAGGGACCGGTTCTTGAGCAAAGCATATGATAACAGTTGATGTGAGGTTCCATTCTAGTTGCTTGTATGTTCCCCTTGCAACGAACTTGCGTACCTTTTGATAGCACTGAAATTCGAAGAACGCATGGTACCCAACTTGAATTTCCTTTCACCATAAGGTAGTGAAGCTTTTCCAGTGAATGGGTGTAACACCCTTTTATTGATTGATTGCGCATTATAGTATATGCAATTCAGCGAAAACTGACTGGTTGGGGACTTCGGAAGCAGAATCACTGCTCAGAAGAAAAGTGTCAAATGAAGTCACTATTAACCTTCACGTCCTTCTTCTGGGGTACAGGTTGCAGTGACCAGCATGGTTACCGTGCGTGACTGTTTGTTTACGTGAGACTGATCAGAGTTATGTATCGCTTTCTGAATGTAATTGCGCATGAGAAAATAGTTTAAAGTGTCTAAATGTCAACATCATGCAATTCAACCACAAAGTTATTTAATTCAGACTGCACAATACAGGAAAATCAGCATGTATACAGCATGTGTAATTATTTTATAGGAAACAATATACTGAACACACCACTGACGATTTTACTGAGCATTTGCCCAAAAAGTGTTCCCGAAACTTTTGCACCCTCTGCCATGAACGGTCACAAATGTGTTCATTGTGTTGAAAGGCAATTCCAGCGAGTTGCGTTTGTTTTAGCTTGAATCTATTACGGGTCCTTCCTTTTCCCATGGTGCTTTCGTCCTTCGTTTTCCTCTCTCTTTCTATCCCCTCTCTGATATCAGTGTTCCATTTGGTCTGACCGGCAACTTAGTTTAAAAAAATTACAACTGTCAAGGAAGTGTTGTTTGGCTCTAAATCTCAAACTTTCACGTCCCTCATATTTACGTAATCCTTACGTCCCTGCATTTCTCGCTTTCTGCCTTCATCTGCCTTGCCATGTTCCTCGTGACCAGCGATGATGCTTTGAGGAAATGTATGCATGTAAAACATGGCCTCTGATGCACAGCTGACTAATGCGCTTCCCCTCTCTGCATGAATCCTTTCGTGTCTCCAACGTTTACTTCCTGACCTTCCTGTCTTGCTATCGCAGTGTTCAGCGTGACCAGCACACCGTTTTCGAATGGTGTACCTCAAGTGGGGTTTTCCCCGCCATTGGTGTTTTCGCGTCATAGTTCTTTGGTTTTGACTTTTCTCACTTTCCTTTCACTTCTTTCTTGCATGGCTTTCAATTAACACGACACAACTCTTTTATTGTGAATATATTTCGGTCTAGCAAGTGCAGTTCATCCCCAGATCCATCTCAAACCTTCTCGTCAAACTGCTCTCTTGCCTATCACTCTTTCACAATCCACTGTTTTATTTGTTCAGTGTAAGCAGAGCATGTCTTCTGAAGAAAACATCTGTTTACAAAATCATAGCTCCTTCGTGTTTGGATCTTTGATTTCCGTACCTCCTCCCTCCTCTTCTTTTCTTGCAGTTGATTTGTTCAGCGCTACTGGTGCTGCACTTTTTAATATGTTACCGTCGAACAAGTTCTGTTCGACCAGTAACCCATTTTTAAGCTCTACATCGAACTGTCAGTTGGTAATCTCTCCCTCGACTGCGCGTCCGCTTTGAGTTGGGGTAAGAGCGGACCCACCTCGTCCCCGTATGCAACTCTTACGCGGCCAATAACTACGGCAATCAAGACATACTCTTACCAGTTCTAATAACAGTTGTGGTCTACGGCCGTCCATAGCTGACGGACGCTGACAGCCTGTAAAACTCCATTCATTCATCATTCATTCATTTATTCACTCATTTCTCTATTGCAGGTGCCCTGTTCAGCATGACCGGCGCCTCTGGTAGGTGGCCGCTGCCGTTGCTGCTGTTGCTGTGCTTGCCGGTGAACGGAGAGAGCCCGGGTAGCTCCGGGCCCCACCCCAGGCATCTCGCCCCCCAGGCCACGGGCTCAGCCCAGGCCCCAGACCGCATGGCGGACAAAAGTTTACTGCCTGCCTTGGAGGCCAGCCTTCTAGGGGTCTTCGGCCTCCCCCGTCGGCCGCGACCCAGCGGCTCCGCGCAGATACCCAGCTTTATGAACGAGCTGTACCAGAACCAAGTCCAGTCACGGACGCAGTCTCAAAGACAGGGGCACTTAAGAGCGCACGGCAGAGGACCAGTGCAAGCCAACACAGTCAGAAGTTTCTACCACACAGGTGGGTACCTGGGAAGCATACGGCCAGTTGAAAGGGAAGAGATGAATTGGGGCATGATAAAATTGCCTGCGGTGTGTGTGGTGTGGTGGATCAGCGCAGATTAACATTGTCAAAAGTTTTTGTGTTGGTACTTGAGAAAGAGACGACTTGTTAAAAGTGAAGGAAAGAGTTGGGAAGTGTAGACGCTGCAAGGAAAGAGGTGCTTGTGAGAAATCAGGTTGTAACGTGTTGGATTGTCAAGTGGTGCGCTACATCCGTGCTTGCCAACTCAGTCAGAAGTTCCCGCCACAAGAGTGGTTACTAGAGGAAGGGACCACAGACAGATAGATAGGAAGGAAAGTAGTGGGTTGGGAAGTGTGGAGGTTGAGGAGAAGCTTGATGGTGAGAAGATGGAATGTGTGAGCGCTGGATCTGCGCCGACTTACGTAGTCAGAACTTACTTCCCCATGCGCAGATGCCTGAAAACGATGGATAAAAAGAGTAAAGCGAAGTGTTGGGAAGTGCAAACTTGGAAAAGGATGAATGTGGGAAAATGGGCTGCGTTGTCTTGGATTGCAAAGGAGTGAATTTGGAATTGGGAAGAGAAACGAGTTCAGAAATGGGGATGGAGGTGTTTGTACGTTTATTTAGGGTTGATTTACTTGCTTTCGTTTCGTTTCGTTTCGTTTTGTTTGTTTTGTTTTCACAGCTGGTCCCAAGAGGGAAGTGGTTGGTCGGAAAAAGAAAATTTGATTGAGACATGATGAGGTTGAGGACTGCGTCGGTCGCAAAAAAGTGTATTGGGACGTGTTGCCTTGTGATAGGGAGGACTGAAGGTGGTTGGTTTTGAATGTGTTCTAGATACGATAGTGCTCGAAATTGTTGATCACGAGAGATAGTTGGGAAGACGACGAGCTAAAGAGAGAGTGCATTGCAAGAGTGTCAATGAAGTTGACTCTTTAGAGTTTTTAGAAGCTTGGTTTTGAGGAGTGGACCAAAAAATTGCTCATGGTAATGGAGTGAGCGCTGAATAATCTTGAGGGTTAATAACTTAATAGAATAGAATCCCTAATAGAAGTGCATTATGGCAATGTAAATGAATGTACTTTTTTTGCTAATTGACTGTGTGGACTCTCGATTATAATGGAAGAATAGAAAAGCAGTTGAATTGTCAATGAGCTGGGGCGTCTAGGTAGTTGCTGAGATATTATTGAAAGTTGAAGAATATTAAACGATCTATATTTGAACTTCAGATGATTTTTGTTTAGTAATAAGGGGAAGAGGATAAGATGCTGAAAACAAATAGACAAATAACTGCTAGATTGTTTTTTTAATAAGAATGTAACGCTTAAAGTTGTCAATAAACATGCGTCGCCATATGTTTTAACTGATTCCCAGTTGGACGAGTTGATCCTCTCGTTTACGTCTCTGGTTAACATAAAAAATCTTCTCTGACGTCTCTAGTTTCCTGTTCCCCCTTTGCTTCTCACAATACTCCGACAAGCACTGCTTTATTTTCCCATATAATTGCCAAAGATTCGTCTCCGCCTAACTTCTTTCATGCCGTCTGTATACTGTACGTTTGAGAAGGTATCAACCAGCACCACTGGCTCTGTTTTCCCTTACAGATCTGCAGTCCTCACCTGACTGCCCGGAGCAGACTTGCCAGAGGCTCTGGTTCAACGTGTCCACGCTCCCTCCAGCTGAGACTCTCACTTACGCCGAGCTAAGGGTCTTCCTGGACCAGCCCGCCCTGCGCCACGCCGCCAATGGCGGCAAGGACGCCATGCGCGGCCCGCGAGTGGAAGTGCACGAGATCATGCAGCCCGCAGGGCAGGACTCTGATCCCATAGTGCGTCTTTTGGACACGCGCAAGCTGGTGCTGTCTGGTGAAGCATGGGAGTCCTTCGATGTGCACCCGGCAGTATTAAAGTGGCAGAAGACGCCGCACTTGAACCACGGACTGGAGGTGCGAGTCGTGTCCGACAGCCCCGCTGTCTCCACAGACGCTCACGTGCGCTTGCGCCGCTCGGCGGGCGACGCACAGGCGCGGTGGCAGTCGGAGCGCCCTCTGTTGGTGACGTACACAGACGATGGCAAGGGAGCTAACTCGCGCGTGAAGCGCAGCAGTGAGGACGGTGCTAACGGTTCGAAGCACGGTGATACGAAGGGACGGAGGAAGAGGGAGAATGCCAAGCGAGAGAGGAGAAGGCGGAGAGGAAGGAACCGAAAGAGAAAAAACCGCAAGAAGGGCGAACGCCGTCGCCGCAAGCACAAGAACCAGTGTCGCCGCCATGCGCTTTACGTGGACTTTAGCGACGTGGGCTGGAACGACTGGATCGTGGCGCCCACGGGCTACAACGCCTACTACTGCAGCGGCGAGTGCGACTTCCCGCTGGCGGATCACCTCAACTCCACCAATCACGCCATCGTGCAGACGCTGGTCAACTCCGTCAACCCTAGCGCCGTACCCAAAGCCTGCTGCGTGCCCACGGAGCTGAGCGCCATCTCTATGCTGTATTTGGACGAGTACGACATGGTCGTGCTGAAGAACTACCAGGACATGGTGGTGGAGTCGTGCGGGTGTCGGTAGCCCTCGCTTGGACGCAGCCGTACAGGTGACGGCCTGAGGGAAACCGTCGTCAGCCCGTCCCTACCCGCGCAGCGTGGAGGATCGTCCATAAAGACGCAGCGCTGGTGGGTCGGACGAAGGTCTTTGGACAAGGAGAGGCAAAAATGGACAGACAGAGGGACATCCATGTGTATGCAGCTTTTCCTCTCCTCCCCATGCCCGACCCCAATGACAGTCTCAACCAGGTTGCAGCTACATCGGCTTTAAGCTGGTTTCAGCAGTCAGTCAACATGTCAAGGACAGTTGCAAATGCTGGCTGAAGCGGACTGCAGCAATTCAAACAGCTGAGTCGACAAGTGCGTCCGATTTAGGCTGAATACAAATCTATTTGAACACTGATCCGCGTTAGTGGAGCAGGCTGCGGCAATTCAGCCTTCAAAAGTGTAAAGTCACCGGGGCAAGATGATATATTCATATGGACGGACTATCGCATCCTCGGAGACACACAGTCCGCAGGACTTTAAGAGCGAAAATATCAAGACATGAAGATGAATCTGCAGTGTCACAATGTAGCCACGTAGCTCATACTTCTATTGTCTGCTAAAGAACCCCACAGCGAATTCACTCTGTGACGGTTCATGTGCGAGATGTGAAGTAATGAACACTGCTATGCGTTATGCGTTAGCCATATGCATTAACATCTGTTCAATCTAGTTTACATAGCAGTTGGTAACATGCGGTAGAAAGCGTATAAAGATAACTCGACACCTTTCCCTCGAGGTCAACATCTGATAGCGTTACAATGGCGTGGACGATCTACTAAGTGGCTGTATTATGTGCAGGAATTGCAGACCACGTGTTACGGAATAAACATGGCATCTGGGATTCTGTGCTGTTGGATCACTGTGTCCATATCGGACAAGCACCAGCTTTAATGGAGTTCCATTTTCCCATGTGATGAATGGTTGTTTTCAGCGAACGAAAAGCTTATGGCACTTTTAACCGATTCATCTTTTACGCTTAAACGTACCATGAACTGAACTACTGATGTTTACTGTTGTACTTAAGTGAAGTTTTAGACCTTTGAAAACATTGCGACGGTGGAATTGAGCCAGTAGTTAGATTTTGTGAGCAAATTGGAACACTAGTTGTGTACTTGAATTTAGTTCTATTTGTTTATAGAAGTATACTTATTTTGTAGGGATATTATTTTTAGTTTGACACATCCCACCGTGTTGGTAAATAGCAGCAAACCCTCTGGGATTCGACTTACCAAAAACAGTGACTTGATCTTCCTGTAATATGTTACCCGTTATTCAGTAAGGAAATTACGAAAGGTTGTATAGCTTTAGGATGTGAGAGGCACAAGCCCAGAAGTAGACTTTGACCTCGCGCTGATGCAGCGTCTGGAAATGGAGCACGGCGTGCTGTGATTCTGTGACGAGCACACGATATTCGAGGCAAGTTCTAGACATTTGCTCACATGGTGACTGACGGTCAGACGGATGGGGTACCGTACAGACGCAGTCTCGAAGACGGTTCCCCTCTGCATGAGGGGGAAGAAGTGTCGCAAGAACGAAGGTCCTTGCATTCATCAAACCAAAAATGTTGTTGAAGTCCAGACTTAGCTGCTGGGCTGACTTACCTCGTTCCTGGTAGAGAGTGGCCTCACTCTCGCCCCGTCGCCGTGGGTGACGCTAGTGTTTTGTGTTTTCATGCTTTTTATTCGCGTATTTAATCCAGTCTCTGAGTTGATGAGTGGACCTTTGAACTTCACGTGGAGACGGTTGCCTCTAGGACGCGCCTGAATACGTGCTGAATCGACAAAGGGGCATTGGAAACTTGTTGTGTATGTAGCTCTATATGTGCAACGTCTTCTTCACTTCTTTCATATTGTTTAGTTGTTCTACTGTGGCCTTCTAAAACTACAGTGCATGTCTTGCTGGGACAGTGCATGTCTTGCTGGGACAGTGCATGTCTTGCTGGGACAGTGCATGTCTTGCTGGGACAGTGCATGTCTTGCTGGGACAGTGCATGTCTTGCTGGGACAGTGCATGTCTTGCTGGGACAGTACATGTCTTGCTGGGACAGTACATGTCTTGCTGGGACAGTACATGTCTTGCTGGGACAGTGCATGTCTTGCTGGGACAGTGCATGTCTTGCTGGGACAGTGCATGTCTTGCTGGGACAGTATATGTCTTGCTGGGACAGTACATGTCTTGCTGGGACAGTATATGTCTTGCTGGGACAGTATATGTCTTGCTGGGACAGGTGTTGTCTTTAAGCCCTAACTGAAGAACAACCCTCGGTCTTGTGTAAGGCGATGAGTAACTGAGTCAAGCATCGCTGTCGTGGTAAAATGTGGTAAAATGTGTTTCTGTTCTATTGTACAAAGACGACAGCTTGGCCGTTCACTATCACATGAAAAGATAAGTTAATTATAAATGTGTCGAGCTGCAGAGTTACTCAACACTTTGTCTGAGTCTTCAGTTTTATTTTTTTATAATTTTATTTGTGTCATTACTTTGTGACTTCCTAGTCTGTCTCGTGTGCGTGACATTGCTGTCTGTTCATGTCCCTTTTCTTCGTCCTTTTCCTCAGTCACTTCAGACGTCGATGGCATAGCTTGAAGGCAGGTACCAAATATTGACAATCCACTAGAATGGGGCGACTTGCTTTTTCTGTCCTGTACGCTATTTCACTCCATCTGTCGACGATGCATGTTGCGTGTCTCCCACTACAGGAATTAATAAAAATCCGCTTATACACTTACACACTAGCAGACACACGCACATGCATACACAAACCGACAGACGCACACACGCACACGCATGCTCAAACTGCACGCGCGCGCGCTTACACATGCATACACAAACACACACACACACACACACACACACACACACACACGCGCATACACACACACACAGGCATTCACAAGCTCGGACATTCACAAACGCACACACTCGAGAGCACGTAGTTATAAGCATGCATCAAACTACAGCTTAACCATTGACACTCCGCTACCCCTGTCAACTTGATTTCTTCTAAATGCTTTCTTTGCTTCATCAGTTATACCGTCTTGCCTGAGATTTCGGTCTTGCTTTCTTCCCAGGTCTTCCAACATACTGCCTGATTTCTTTTCCAGTTCTAGTGTCCTTGATGACGAGTTTTGTTTTCTTATTGTCTAGGTGTTTTAGACAGAAGGCTGTTGGAGTAGAAGTGGGTGGGGAGCGTCTTAGGACAAACAATTTCAGCCACTTTTCCAGTTCGTGCATGACTTGCGTTCTGTCTTTACTTGATAGGAGTCAGAATCCTAAATTGATGGCAGAGACAATGGAAATTGTTTTTTACAGTTGTTTGCGTCCTTTAAAGCAGGCGATATTCGTTTGAAATGTAATACATTACACGGTAGAGGACTGTTGTACGTGTAAATGTGGGGGAAAAAGAATGTACCCCTTATGAACTGGTTATGAGAATAGTGCAAAGCGCTGATTCTTTTAATGGCTGTCTTTTGGACGTACAGAGTTTTACTCCTGATTTCTAATGCAGCTTACTGGTGACTGAAGTTGTAGGTGGCATGATGAAACAAAGCAGATAATACATCATTTAAACAATATAGTGGCTTTAGTGCAGAGTCGACAGAGAGGGAAGAAATATCCGTCTTTTTGTTGATGGGGCTCAATAAAATGAATGTTTTCTCACATGGTCTCACGGTATAAACGTGTTGTTCCAGGATTGTTCACCTTCAAGCCGTTGAAGAAATTTGTTGAACGGCAGTAGAGACAATATGGCTTATTGCAGTCGCCTTCCCCAAGCATACACGTGCTAAAGTGCTGAACAGGGGAAAGACAGGAGATAAAGGACATAGGGAAAGTGCTTCACCAGGCTGGTATTGAAGGTTTGCCTTCTGTTTCCGTATCTGATCTACCTAGTCAGTAATCCTACACACGCGCACACACTCACACTCTACGCGCGCGCGCACACACACTTTACGCGCGCGCACACACACATACACACGCATACACACAAATACGCACGTATACAGACGCATACATGCCTACACACCTGTCCCTGCGCTCACCGCCTTAATCGCCCTTCTTGTCATGACGTGGTTTGAGTCAGTGCTGGCATGTACATACTGTTGCCCTCAACCCAACAGGTGCTTGACAGGCCCAGGGTCAGAGGTCAACCTTAGGACCTCAATCTTGAGTGGCCATGATAGGTATTGCGCCTTCGATAGGTGGCCAGACTTTATTCCTGTCAAGCCTGCCGGCCCTTCGTGCGCCTGTGTGTCGGGAGCGCAAAGCCCTATCGCGTTTGTATGTTTTTATCTCGACACCTGAGCAAATACTGCTACCGATCCTCCCACCCCCTAGCTCTCTTCGATTTGTTCACCACGTATACGAAGACCTCTGGCTAGAAGGTTAGGCTCGTCTTGTGTTGCTTTCCTTGCGTCAAATCTGTCTTGTGAGCAGGTATTTAAGGCAAGACTTTTGTGTACATATATTTATAAAAGTATATTTTATGAAAGTCATTAATTCTATTTTGCCATATGCTGTTAATACTGTGTATTGTGCCACCTGAAACATCTGAGGTGGTTTTGGTGTGTGTAGATATCCCTCACGATACGTTAGCTTTTCTGTATGAGGTCACATTCGTACATAACAACTGTTACAGAATTAAATGAAATTCGTCTAAACGTTATCTTTGTTATATGTTACCTACTTACTCCCACATTATTGTATTTGTATCTCAATTATGATTTCTCCTGATTTTTTCACTGCTCTAGTACAAATGATACCTCTGTTTACCACATCGTTAAACAAAATGTGAAAATACACAGATGGTGTTACCTTCCTTTTTATCCTGACAAATACATCTAGTTCTGCACCAGTGTCACATGTCTCGCTCCCAGAGTTTAAACTGATGTAAATCAGATGAAAACAGATTCTACTTCATCTACGTCAACGTTGAGAATAGAAGTCACCATTTTTCACACGTTCCGCAGTCGACTATAACAATCTGGTCTATGACACAGTGCTAATGAGCGATATTCTCATCCCTTCACTCCTCGTTCTGTATTTCATGGTTTGACTGATGGAATTTTCAAGTAGGGGTTATGTGTTTCCCCGTTTGCATTATACCATTCCCCCCAAGAACAAACAAAATTGCAACTACGTTTCCTTCTTCATATGTTACTGCAAACTCAGATCCTGGAATTAAAATTGCTATCGAATACAATCCGTCGAAATGCAAAAATACACTATTGGATTCAAAATGCCGGAAATCGACGACTACAAATCGACCTGCTGCAGAGTGGTTTTTTAAAATAGAAACGTGGGATCCTTTCACTTCTCAGCCCAATCAGTCTGTTTGAAGAAGGTAAGGAAGTTGAATCAGCTTTGAATGCAGAAAATACGAATGATGACAGTTAAGTCATTTTAGGATATCTGGAGCACTCGGAGCCGTGAAATGTCACGCACACTGTTGTTAGTTCTACAATGCTACGTGTAACGATGTGCTGAAAACAAGACGGAGAAAGACTCATTTTTGTTGTATATTTTCATATCCCCAAAATTAGCAGCGTCGTAGAGTTCCATTAATGCATGGATAATAAGTGCTAACACCTCTTCTTATCACATCTACCTTGCAGACAACTCATATTTCGGGATGAAACGTCATTGTGGTTACAGAATGAATACTGAGTACACACAACTCACTTTGAATGTTATACAACTTCACGTTTTCTTGTGCAAAATGTTTTGGATCATTCTCGAACAAACTCTTCAATCAAAATTATTATTAAGACTGACGAAACATTGTACACTTATACATGTATGTAAGGAACATCCATCTTAAAGACTTTTTTGTTGTAGTTTTGGAAACTACCAAACATTCTTTTGGTCAACTAGCTCTTTTCTTGGAGGAAATGGAGGAGGAGGAGGAGGAGGAGGGGGAGGAGGAGGAGGAGGAGGAGGGGGAGGAGGAGGAGGAGGGGGAGAGGAGGAGGAGAAGAAGAAGAAGAAGAAGAAGAAGAAGAAGAAGAAGAAGAAGAAGAAGAAGAAGAAGAAGAAGAAACAGAGAGACCAAAGCAAAGGAGTGCATAGCTATTTAGATCTCGGACAACATTTTAAAACTGATACTACATGAATGATGCAGTGTTGTATTTTTCCTGTGAAGTTTGTCGGCTGATCAGAACTCTGACGGTGCCAAACAGTGCACAGCCTTCATAGTGTGTCTGCATGTGTTCGGAAAGTCCGATCCTGAGATACACATCTGGGGAAAGCATAGGCAGCGGAAGAATGCCGAGGGTCATTCTATCCTCTGTTTCCTTCGAAGCATCAAAAAGTAATATATAGACAGCATTGTTACCGAATGTTTTAAATGTCAATTTACAGTGCCTACGCATGAACCTTGTCTTTTTGACTTCCTGGTGGATATGATTGTATGATTTGTATCGCGAGATAGAATATACATACACATACATGTACGTACATGCGCACGCTCGCGCGCACACGCAGACAAACACACATATATACTCTCACACGCGCGTGCACACGCACGCACAGAGAGAGAGAGGAGAGAGAGAGAGAGAGAGAGAGAGAGAGAGAGAGAGAGAGAGAGAGAGAGAGAGAGAGAGAGAGGATATTTATGTCACCTGACATGAACTAGCAATATGAAAAACCCTCATTGTTCAACAAACCTGGATGCAGTGTCTCAGGTCCCCAAATAAGAAGCAAAGGAGTTAACTGTAGATCCCGCTTCAATCCTATTTTTATTTCCCCACGAGTAACTTGCGCCAATACTCACTCGACACTAGAACATACCTTACACATTTATCGAACTAAATAGCCTGACTGATCATACGCTGTTTATGATTACAGCAATTACTTTCAAAGAAACCGGAAACGCCGTTTGGATTGCCTTTGCTGGTATATCATGTTCCTAGTTAACCCGTCTCTGGCCTTACAAGACACGTTGCGCGTTACAAAAACATGTGGCAAGAAACTGTCAAAGGAAAGGTTCTCGTAAAGAAGTGTTTCAGCCTTTAAGCTTCCTGATAATGTTTTAACGGAGCCACACAGGGTCATGACTCAGGTGTTTGCAGTTGTCGTGACCTGACATTCTTGTACGGTGGTCCCCGACAGAGGGCACAGCCTGTCCAGTCCCGCACTGCAACCGAGTCACTGCTGGATTTCAAGGTGGAGATGCCTTGGCTGGAAGAAGTATTGATGTGGCCGGCCACTACAAACCAGTCCTGACTCGAATGTGTGTGTGTGTGTGTGTGTGTGTGTGTGTGTGTGTGTGTGTGTGTGTGTGTGTGTGTGTGTGTGTGTGTGTGTGTGTGTGTGTGTCTGTGTGTGTGTGTGTGTGTGTGTGTGCGTGCGTGTATGTGTCGTGTGTGCGTATGTGTCGTGTGTGTGTGTGTGTGTGTGTGTGTGTGTGTGTCTGCGCGTGCATGTGTGTGTGTGTGTGTGTATGTGTGTGTGTGTGTGTGTGATGTAGTGTATGTGTGTGCATGTGATACGTGTGTGTGTGTGTGTGTTTTTTTTGCAGGTGGTGTGTATGTATGTGTGTGTATGAGTGTGTGCATGTGAAATGTGTGTGTATGTGTGTGTATGTATATGTGTAGTTCTTATACTTGGCAGAGAATACAATGTTCTAGTCTTTTCTGAATAATTTGATATAATTTTGAGCGATGTATTGTCAAATTTGTGGAAGTTCTGCCAATGCAAAGCTATGAGTCGTGTCAGCGGCGATTTTGGCAAAAAGCCCTCCAGACTTTCCCCGCACAATGGTTTCATCCCTGAGGTGGGGCAAGAGAATGTTTATTTCCACGCGTTTAAACGTATTTTTCGGGCAAATTATTCGAGGACATGAACATTTGACATCTCTGGCGACCATTTCTGCAAGGAGGAAGAGGAGGAGGAGGAGGAAGAGGAGGAGGAGGAGGAGGAGGAGGAGGAGGAGAAGGAAAAGGAGGAGGAGGAGGAGGAGGAAAAGGAGGAGGAAGAGGACGAGGAGGAGGAGGAAAAGGAGGAGGAGGAGGAGGAGGAGGAGGAGGAGGAGGAGGAGGATAAGGAGGAGGAGGAGGAGGAGGGGGAGGAGGAGGAGGAGGAGGAGGAGGAGGAGGAGGAGGAGGAGGAGGAGGAGGAGAAAGAGGAGGAGGAGAAAGAGGAGGAGGAGGAGGAGGAGGAGGAGGAGGAGGAGGAGGAGGAGGAGGAGGAGGAGGAGGAGGAGGAGGAGGAGGAGGAGGAGGAGGAGGAGAAAGAGGAGGAGGAGAAAGAAGAAGAAGAAGAAGAAGAAGAAGAAGAAGAAGAAGAAGAAGAAGAAGAAGAAGAAGAAGAAGAAGAAGAAGAAGAAGAAGAAGAACCGAAGCAAAGTGGTGCATGAGGCCAAACAGTGCACAGTCTTCATTGCGTGTCTGTATGTGTTCGGAAAGTCCGATCCTGAGGTACACATCTGGGTAAAGCATAAGCAGCGGAAGAATGCCGAAGGTCATTCTATCTTCTGTGTCCTTCGAATTGACCCTCAGCACGTATTTCTACGTGTAGCGCCGAACGGCCTTGCACAAGTTAGGAATGGTCTCGAGGTGGCAGGTCACTAAGTTGTCTTGACGGTACAGCCCTGATAAGCAGTACTTAGAGCAAGACGTTTTATAAAGAGCCATGCCATTATTACTTTTTGGCAGAAAAAAGTTGCTACTTTTGTCTGTAATTCATTTACTCTTTTGTACGCAACACATATGCCTTTTGAAGATATGGAGCCAAGTTCCTTCTTTATTCCGTCCAAAAACCATTATACTTATTTTTGCATCTTAAAGCCTTTAGGATTCTGCACGATACACCACGTATTTAACACGATGAATTTTGGGGTAAAAATTACAATTCAACAGGACAGATCCAGCAAACGATAAATGCGGCGCTTAAGATTCGTGAAACTATAGTTCGAAACGACACCAAAACAAAGCGCGAAGTTGGGTTTTTGTCACTCTAGCTTGGCTGTTGAAATTCTAGACAAGAGGTCACAGATGCCGTTCACTTTCCGCTTCCGTCACACTTGCTTTGAAATCGCATCATCATCACTCTGGTCACGCGCCTGTGCCCGGTTTCGCGTCAGTGAAAGTCATTCGCTTTCACACAAAAGAAAGCAGTGTCACCCACGCTACAGTTTCCACTTCATCGACATCGTTCTGACACAAAGGGAAAGGCCCGAGTCGATTGCTAAGTTCCGGTGTGGCGGCCACAAATACCGTCCAAATGATCATCCTCGACAAGCTCCATTTCTGAGGGCTGTAAAACGACCACAAAATGCTGGCAGACGCGCACCGTTAAGTTCGCGACCCCACCCGAGCAGAAGACCCCACGTCCCTAGACATGACAAATGAAAATTCCAATTCAGATTTTCATAATTGTCTTGTGAGTGACGACCGTCTATCAAGAAGCATTCGAGTCTCCACGGCCGTTTCAGCGTCTCCCTGGCGGAGAGATAGTGGTCCCATAACGCGGTGGTGCGGTTTTGATTGTCATCAACAATCAATATATGGCTCGTGCGTTGTCCCATAATCAGGGCTACACCGATTCAATTCGCCACGCGGGAACATGAACCATCACTGCCCTGGGTCACAAGACGGAGTAACGGGCCAAGGCAATGCATAATTCGCTACGCACGTCCCCCAAGCATCACCTTCCCTGCCACCATAAAGGAATAGTGTCTTTCCTCCGTTTAATGACTTCCGATGACAAAACCCCATGCAGGTAAGCCTGAACGCGGAGAGTAAGATCCTCGACTTTGGGAGGATTAGGAAATAAAGAACCCACACACAGAGCTGGGTCTAAAAGAGGATTACACAGGAATGCCACATGCAATTGTTTCGATATTTCCGTATTTCTGTGACTTAATGCGCATTTCTCTGAATGATAGAACATCTTGCGCAGAAAACGGCAGGAAATAATCTTTGATTCCTGCTATCATCACATAATACAGACACACTTTGAATGTTTTTTAGATGACTACCCAAGCCCGTGGGGTCTAGAAATAAAAATAAAGATTTTTTTAAGGCGTATTCAGTGCATGGAGTCCGGTTTTTATGTCCACTTTGATAAATCTGACGTGGGAAATTTCTCTTTTGAATCCACATAATTATGTGTGATGGAGCGTAAGCGTGCATTGACGCAAAGGAAAAGGAAAGGAAATTTGATGGGACAAATTGTCATCAACACTATAGTACAGTTCTTTGATCCTGCAATCAAACAATCAAGTTAAGTGCTCTTTTTCCCGCCAAACTGAGATTTCGGTACGCAGGTTTACAGAAAAGCTGAAACTGTAATAAACCGTCTCATTCAAAGTAATGGCCAGTCTTAAAGTAGTCCAGCAGCCGGCTTGTGGCCGGTATCTCATGAGAGCTCGGGCCAGCGGACCTTAGTGCACGTCCACCAACGCGGCCCTGACGTCCCTCCACACAGCAGCACATGGCGCGTGGACGAGAGCTGGCCTGATGACGGGGCTCGTTAGGCAGGAGCCCCCCGGCCATGATGTATGGCTACACGCTGCCT
>JAWQFJ010003486.1:20000-22500 GCA_034096865.1 Theodoxus fluviatilis | reverse complement strand
GTGGTAATTGTAATCACCTGTGTCGTGCAGCACAGCTTCTCTCCATTCACTCATCTCGATTAGCCCTTAAACCGTATGAATAACATCCGGATGGATCAGTCCTATCTCTATCCACATCTTTTACACTCCGGCCCCCCTTACGGAAATAACGAAAACTCCTAAAATAGCACTTGGAACACAAAGCAACGTCTGCTTTGAGTGGTGAGCGAGGAGGAAGTCCAATCAGAAAAGTACACACTCCTTCTAGACTCTCCAAGCATGAGGCTGCACCTCCGGGCAAGCAGGGAAGGTAACCTGAAAGCCCATAATTCTTCCGAAGCTCCGCTCACTCGACCGCTTTCAGCCAATGACCATACAGCTTCATCTACAGGGGCACTGCCACACGGGAGAGGGGCTCTTTGCGAGTCTATTCAAACGTGTCGTAGAAAAGAGGAGACATTAATTCTTCTGTAGTAGACTTGTAATCAGACTTCGAGACTTAAATTTTATTTTTACCCTGATGTTCCTTTCTGCCTCCCTAGAAAATCTCGGATTCTTTTGTATTCTAGCACACTCATGCGGGCACACATGCTCCTACATAGATACACACAATTATGTGATATAAGATAAAAAAATGTACATACTGTTGTCAATCATTTGGTAGTGTTTTGGCATTGTTCGTTTATTTGCTACAAAAGAAAAGTGGCATTGGTGGGTGGGGGTGGGAAGGAGAATGTGCAAATAATAGAAGACTATGGTTCCTTGAAGCTGTTTGTCCAAGACGAGAGTGAAAGACTAACTCCACAATTAGTCACGCTGGAGATTATCTCCAGAAACCTGAGACCAGATCTCTGTAGGGAAACGCCATTCTTCTGCCTGCGTGACTACCGGTCCAGGAATAGCGAGGCAGCCCTCAGTTTCGACCTCGCCATGGCCCATCCCTGTCTGGACAATCTGGGTGGGGGGAGGGGGGTGGGGGGAAGGGTAATCCTCTCTCTGGGTGACACCCCTGTCGTCACTCCTCAAGTCTCAGCCCCACCCCGTCAGTGAACCTCCCCTAGAACGCACGGCAAGAGGGGATCCTGTTCTTCGGCAGTTTGTGCTGCCCTTCCCCAGCCCTTCTACTCATCCTCCACCTCCACCCTACCCCGCACTCTCACCCTAAACCCCACCCCTACCCCCAGGCTTCAGGTCTTCAGTTCTATCCCTAATGTAAACCTCCCCAAGAACGCAGAACAAGACGGGATTCCGTTTTTCAACAGTTGATGATGTCCTTCCCCAGTCTTCCCACTCATCCTCCACCTCCGCCCTACCACCCACCTCCACCCTACCCCTCATTCCCCACCCCTGTCTCATCTCCACCCCCAGACTTCAGGTCTATTGCTCCTACCCCTACACTAAACTTTTCCAAGAAAAGATATATTCCTTCGACAGTTGCTGATGATGCCCTTACCTGTTTTTCACACTCAGCCTCCACCTCCACCCTACCCTCCATTCCCATCCTACCCCCCTTTCCTACCCCCCTTTCTCAACCCCACTACCAGGCTTCAGGTTTTCAGCTCCAACCCTACACTAAATGTCCCCAAGAACCCAAGTAAGAAGGCGTACATTTCTTCTGTCAAAGACGAATCTACACACCCACACACCCACCCCTCTATTTTTCTTATCCTTACCACTCTTCCAATATCGTAACCCTTACATAATCTCATTCTGAAAGGATATCACTTATACTCCAACTTTGATAGAATACATAAGTATACGCATGTACGCGCACACGCACTCACACACACACGCGCGCGCGCGCGCGCGCGCGCAAATACACACACACGCATGCACTCAAATATGCACTCACCTTCCCCCAGGCCACTGGCGATGAGCTGTAATTACTTTCATCCTGGGGCAGAAATTTCCATTCCCTTTAAACTTTTGCATTATTAACAAGTATTTTATTGATTTTTACACGTTCAGATTAAATAGTATGTCACCATCGATGATGGCGGATCTTTGTGATACATCCATTTAATTTCTCCTTACGATGTGCCTCATTAAATGACAAAAATCAACTTTGGTCGATTTGACTGAATACTATCGATCATACAAGTAGTCACCGCCAAAGTCATACATAGGCCTCCACACCATTTTTTTCAGTAACAGTCTACTGTGATAGCGAGAACGACGTGATCAATGATAAATTACTACGGTCAAAATGTTCGTTACGGCAACTGAAATGGTGAGCTCTTCATAGCATAGGCAGAGACAGGAGCTTGTGAGGAAAACATCGAGACCACAAACAGCATAATAAAAATGAAGCGGCAACAAAACGGGTTTAGACTGCTTAATTAAACCAATAAATTCCTAAATGTGCATGCTGCAGATCCAGGCATAAATGAGTTAAAGGTCGGTGGAGGAACAAAATTGATATGCGAGCACGAATGACGAAATGCCTTTCCTGGAAGACTGCGACATTTTGCTGATGGCGCACTACGCCATAAAGAGACTTTAAAAGGAGGCCGTAGCGGAA
>JAWQFJ010003486.1:0-17500 GCA_034096865.1 Theodoxus fluviatilis | reverse complement strand
TTTTCAGAATCGAGGTTTGAAAAGAAAGTGACTTTTTTACATTTTGGTGTTGCAATGAAAACGATACAACAGACTCCATTTGCAAAATCTGTGACGTGATCATTTGACGTCGAATAACGTGACGTCATTTGCCAGGAGATTTTCGAGCAGCATGGATCCTATTATAGAATCAATGCGAGGAGAATAAATTCGAGAACATCGGTGAAGGTGAAAGAAGGATTTTTTACGATGCGTGTCGTTTCGTATCCTGGACGTTTTTGTACCTAGTCGTTTCGTACTAAGACGCGCACTCGGCTATTTTTACACTACGCGAAGCAAGGTACGGATTTACACACGTTGCATTGTCTTTGTCATCACAGTTTGTAACAAATTCAGCATTTTTAACAACAGTATTTTCTCCTGAGGTTCAACAGTGAAAGGAATCTTGTGCATCACAAATTACGAAGTTCGATTTTTCTGTTCTTCTCGCGTTTATCATTTAATGCTGCTCGATCGTCTGCTGCTCAGGCCGGGCGTAGATCATAATTATGCGTCCGGTGTTTATTTCTTTATTTAGACCAGCTTGTTAGGGACGTGCTTTTCCGTGGAGAAAATTGTGTATAGATCTTTTACGAGAGATATAGTTTACTGACACCTTGACCCTTTTCCCAGCTTTAGTTTAGTGTGGGGATTTTCATTTTAGTGTTTACGCTCGCTTCTCCACGCACTCGGTTAATTATTGTTCATGTTTACAAATTACGAAACAAACGGTTTCTCACACACATATCGCTGTCAAGAAATACTATAAAAACCCTTGCACGCACTTGCATTCTGCTATTCGTTCACTAAACTTTATTCCTCACGCACGTAGCATAATCTATACAACATATCTCGCACAAGCGCTCTGGGGGAGACACGCGAAAACGGGGAGATCACTCTGTCGGAAATCTCGCTAAAATCAGCCGAGTGTGCGGTCTTATTAATGTATGGTCTTTGGTTCAGCCTCTTAACCCTGAGATGGGTTGTTGAGGCACCACTGATGACTTTCGGACAATCTTCCTCCATCGATCTCTATCCTCTGTGGCTCGCTGTGAGTCAGCAAAGGTCAAGCCTGTCCACTCTTTGATGTAGTATTCCCACCTCTTTCTCTGCCTGCCTCTCCTTCTCCCACCTGGTACGCGTACGGTACCTTGCAGGATGGTCTTGGCCAGCCCACTGCCTCTTGACACGTGACCGTACCACTTCAGCTTTCTGCTTTTCACGATTGAGAGCAGGTCTTCGTGCTGTCCAATTGCTCTCCTGACCCTGTTGCTGATTTCCTCATTCGTGACATGGTCTTTATATGAGATGTTCAAAATCTTGCGGTGGTTTACGGAAAAGAACGTTATAGATGCTTTAAAAACACTCAGCCATATCAGTTTTCAATGGCACATTTGGTAGAGCATTGAACTCTTGGTCATGCGTGCGCTGAAACTTTTTTCTCTCTCTTTTTTCGAGAGGTTGTGGGTTCAAACCCGACCTGGTTTTTTTTGTGGTTTTGTGTATGTGTGTTTTCCCCTCCTCTTTTCTCGAGAGGTTGCGGGTTCGAACCCGATCTTTTTTAAATAGTGCCAAAACCTGGAGGTTCAGCGCCAGCGGTTTTTATTTTATTTTGTTTTCCTGGAGGACAATACAAAGCAACATCTTCATACGTAGACAGGACACTTCCTTGGCTGATCAGACAGCTGAATACAAACCTTGCCCTTTCCCAGCATGCAACACAAACGGAAAGGTGTCAAAGTAACATCTTTGGCTGTTCCCCCTTTTGCAGTGTGGTAACACATATTTTCTGCAGCCATAGAACGAACAAACACTGCCTCCAGAAAGAGAATAATGTTTTATCTGCTTAAATATCCCAGAATGAGAGGTTACAAAGTGTGTACCTGCACGATTTGCATGAAGATGTAGTTGAGTAAGACCCTCACACAGCTACACACTCCTCGATTATTATGGTGAGAGTCTGTATGAAATTTACATTGCACACTGATACATATCTGCTACAGAACAATCCAGAATGAATCAATAATCACCTCTCACCCCCCAATTTTTTTTCGTTTCGTTTGCTTGTAATTTGGATGGTTTCGTACGCGTTGGTTTGTGCTCATTACTTCATGAAGATTACTTATTCCGTGAATAGAATCTTCAGCCATTGATCATCATATGTGCAAGCATTATGATGTCTGATCCATGATTGATGGGATTCATCTTTTTTGGGGGGGTTGCAGCTGAGGGGTGAGGGGCTGCAAGTCATTGACAGTCAATGTGTCGTCTATTCCCTGCTTTCAAGGCCTCGCAACACTTTAGTGTGTTTCACCCAACCATAAATCATAAACTTGCAAGATTGCAGTGACGGACACACGTAACAATTGTATTGAAGTCAGTGAACTTTCCAGTGACGAGAACAAGAATAGCCAGAGGACAATAGCTCACTATAGAATATGTATTGGAACCTGAAGTTAAGCCTCTGCATTGGGACAAACAACCGCATCGTCTTCGAACGCTTGGCATGCGTGCAAACGACTGAGAGAGAGAGAGAGAGAGAGAGAGAGAGAGAGAGAGAGGGAGAGAGAGAGAGTAAGATTGAGAAAGAGAGAGAGATAATGAGAGCAAGAGTGAGAGTAAGATTGAGAGAGAGAGAGAGGGAGAGAGAGAGAGAGAGAGAGAGAGAGAGAGAGAGAGAGAGAGAGAGAGAGAGAGAGAGAGAGTGAGAGTGAGAGTAAGAGTGAGAGTAAGATTGAGAAAGAGAGAGAGAGAGAGAGAGAGAAAGAGAGAGAGAGTGAGAGTGAGAGTAAGAGTGAGAGTAAGATTGAGAAAGAGAGAGAGAGAGAGAGTAAGAGTGAGAGTAAGATTGAGAAAGAGAGAGAGAGAGTGAGAGAAAGAAAAAGAGAGAGAGAGATAGTAGTGTAATTCAATTAAAGAACTCTCAGAATGATGAGATTTTCTTGTAATAATCATTGTCAGACAATGAGCTTTATCTGGAATAGAGCATCAGCCAGTACTCGAAATGAGTGACAATGAGACAGAACAGTATGTACTTCAGTCAAAGAACTCCTTGACAAAGAAAGATCCATGTAAAATAGACAACGAGCGACTCGCCACAGATAAGTTTGAGAGCTTGACTTTGACTCTAAGGTGGTCTAAGGTTGACCTGTGGGAGTCAGTGCCAGGCATGCGAAACATTTTCCAGTCTGTACACTGTTGGATTTCTGCTTTGTTTTGGTAACTTTTCTCCGGACCAGTTTACAACACGCTGGCAAATGAAGGGCGAGAAAGACGTTGAGAACCTGGCTTAGAATCTGATGGAACAGTCATGAACTACATGACACAGTGTGTGGTCGTGGAAATGATGGCCCTCCATGGAAGGCTCTGGAAATTTAATTATTGATATGTCAATGGGAACAGCTACAACCTATTTATTCCCCGGAGAAGTTATTTCGTGTATAAGGAAATGACGGTTCTCCTCGGAGGGACTTGACAAAACTAACTTTGAATGTGTCTATTGAAGCGACTATTTCTGCGCCATTTCTCACTGGAATGAGTGGGTGTCAGTACAATTTATGGCAACGTGCCATCAAGCCAGAAGGCAGACTCAATCTGGATTTGCCCACGTTGTCACAGCTTAAGACTGCGGTCTACGTACATTTCCTTCATGAGAAAATTCATTGCAAGCGAATGACGCCTCTCTTCAGGAAAATTCGGGAACCTGAATCAGTTTCATGGAACAAATTGCATTGCCTCATTTCCCACGAGAGTCAGCACGCGGCATTGGAAATGACGGTGCAGTGCTACCAAGGCAAAAACACGAGACTTGCCCAGACACACTCTGGGTCAGCTCGCGACGCTGCTGCTCACACCGCGGCGGGTGTCTCCCTGCGAAACTCACTATGGTGCGGTATGATTTATTGCCAGCGAAGACTTATGGGAAGGTCTCGAGGAGCACGTGCAGTGCCACCTGTTACGTCAAGACTCCGGGATGGGTTCTCCGTAGCAACCTCCCACCGTCTTTGATTTGGCTAGAAAGGTTTGTCTTTTTTCTCCCCTGAATCCTCGAGATTACAAAGTCATAAAGTGGGCCAGGAGCAAGGGGCTACTCCACTAAGATCTCGCTGGGGATTTGCCGTGGTTCCCAACAAATCTTGGAAACCCTCGAAAAGTGATAAATCAGAACAGCTCCCGGCGCGGGCAATCTAAAACCAATTTTTTGGCTATTATGACAAGAGGAGTATAAATCAAGCTCAAAGTGAGGAAACTGCTTTTAGAACCTTGTTGCAAGAGCGTGTCACGCGCGGGATAGAGGAGAATTAATACCTGCCCTGCTGTCCTGCTCAGGGAAACCGTATGTATGATATCGGCTTGCCTGGCATGCCGGAATGCAAACCAACCTCTCCCAACCGTCTACCGTGAGGGGTAAAATTTATAGCAAGGCTTCAGAATGTCGCGTATCTTCCACCCTGCAAAGTCCTCGCTTGCACTCCCTCCAGTTGCGGTCCTTTGACTTATCGTATGTGCACTGTCGGTATAACTTTCCCCGTGACGACGATCTTTTCGTCAAGGTTTTTCTTCCAGTTGAAGCTACGGTGTACTTGATTTTATCGTCGCACCGAATTCTATGTTTTAAGCCAGCCACTCATTATTTTATTGTGCACTTTACTCTCTGACGTGAAACAGTGGATGACCCGGAACAAGCTCCAACTCAATGACTAAAAAACTGAAGCACTCCTGGTGGGCGGCGGAGGCGAATCGGATCAGGCCCTCAAACTAGCCATTGGTCACAGTGACATCGTCTTCTCTCAGTCTGTTAGAAATTTAGGCTTCATGTTTGACGATGATCTGTCAATGAGAGCTCATGTCAACAAAGTCTGTCAGTTAGCATATTACGAGTTGAGGAAAATTAGCACCATTCGTCATTATTTTGCTCAGCAGGCCACCAAAACGCTCATCAAATCACTTGTTCTGTCTCGTCTTGACTATGGAAACTCTCTTCTCGCTGGCATCCCTGACACTCTGCTTAACAAACTCCAAAAAGTTCAGAATTGTGCTGCTAGGCTAGTCTTTCGATGTCCCAAGCGTACCCATGTCTCTCCACTCCTACATACACTTCACTGGTTCCCCATATCTCAGAGGATAGATTATAAACTTGCTACTTTGTGCTTCAATGCCATCAACAACACTACGCCACACGCTCTTACAGAAATTCTTGCAGTCTACACGCCCTCCAGATCTCTACGCTCAGCTGCGGACTCTAGAATGCTTAAGGTCCCCCGCCGTAACAAGAAAACTCAAGGACAGCGTGCCTTCTCCTATATTGGACCTGTAACCTGGAATAGTCTGCCTCTCTCAGTCTGTCATTCTGACACTCTGCCCCAGTTCAAAAGTGCTCTAAAGACCCACCTCTTCCGATCCGCCTTTCCCGCTGAGCTGCTTCACCTTACTTGACCTAGCCTACAAGTACTATGTATATCGTATAGTTTGTTCTATTGGATCTTAGTTCTTATTTTTTGTTTATATGTATAATGTGTGAGTTTTTGTAGGAATGTAGTGTTGATTGGTTGTGTGAGTGTTGATTCTTAAATTGTAAACGCCATGAGCTTGCTTGTCAAGGGAAGGTATGTGCGTATAAATAAACTATATTATTATTATTATTTACTTCGACGAGGTCACGGCTGCGTTTGAACGAAGTACTATAGCAACAAATCCTGGATGACAGTTTATGGTTGTAACCAATGAGATTGGTCGTATATTACCATCTTAGATAAAGCTATTAAAAATTTCCCTAAGTGTTTCGGAAAATGCATTTTGTGACAGCAGCAAATGATAAGGAAGGCTTAGCTGTTGCCGCTTACATGTCTGCAATATTGTTTGGGAGTTCAATGATTTCACAGCAATATCAGTTTTGAAACCATCTCAAAGAATTTTTCGTGGATGATCCGTTCTTCCCCCAAATGCATGCTCGCAAGAGTGAATATCGTGAGCACATGATTTCTGTTCTGAGTCACACTTAATCTGATGATGGCTCAAAACCGTAAAAGTTACATTTTATATGGGGAAAAGTAACTATTTCGACAGATTTGTCATTGCACTTTGCCTGTTATGATTTAACGAAATCCGTTAGTTGTTCCTCACTATCATGCTGTTGTGTCGCGAGGAACGTCGCAATGTATGCAGAACCAGTGACGTACGTGGGTGGTTAGAGCATTCTCAATGCCTGGGAGGCCGCGAAGTCGATCTCCTCCCGAAATCTGGAGATTATGTCCGTCCCCTGCAAGATCTTGGACTCTGGGCCAGGAACTTGCTCTTCATTTCACTCGACCATCTTGAAAGGAACAGCCAAACACAATATCGCCTTCACTCCATATATCCAGCCACGTTGTTAATACAATCTAACAAGATGCAAAGATGCAACGTCCGACCTCCTTCCCCCCTCCCCCCCTCGTCTTACTTTCCTTGACTTACTTTCGTCTACTCCATTAGGCGTTCCTTCTCTACACTACCTTCACTCACTCATACTCGTATTTATGGTAAACAACAATATTTCTCCTCCTCACCTCTCAACGACCTAGCCTCACGCAGTGATGATGAATTTCTTGGCCTGCTTCATCCTGGCTTTGGACAGGGATAGATGTGGCTGGTACAATGTGTAGAAGCTAGGACAAGGACAGGGGATGAGGTTGGGGGTTTACGAAAAAAAACAAAGAAGAGTAGGGGGGGAGAAAAGGTACAAGGGGTCGGAAGGCGAAGGTGAAGGGTCATGCGCGTGAGACAAGGGAAGCTACTCAGACAAACATGACCTTGTTTGGAATGGGGCTATGAATAAAAAGAGGCAAAACATACTTTAGTAAAACAAAAGTACGCCCAGCATTCGACCTATTAAAAGAATAAGCAAAAGTAGGTGAGTTTTATACCAAGAAATTTCACAAGAAATCACTGAAATATTTTGAGAAAAAAATCCCTTAAAGTCAAATTTGAGCGGAAGGAACCCTGGGAATCTGCTGGAAAATCCAGAGGGTGGAGATCATCAGAAAATGTTTCTTAGCGACATGCACTCCGAAAGAGACCATTGAAATGCTGAACGAAATGCAATCCGCACCACGGTGCAAGAGCTACTTGATTTCCTAAGGCATTGCAAGAAGTATGTCCACGCTTGATCATCGCACTGTTGCAGTCAGCCGTTGACCTACTATCCCGAGAGTCCGTAACCATGAAAACAAATGACTATCATCAGTCGCTGGGTCCAACAGGCAATGGAACTCTTCGTAGCAGTTTCCTCAGTTCTCGGACGCCTGTCCGCGCTCTCTTTCAACAAAGTATTGGTGAAGGCATGGTTAGATAGAGAAAGTTACTACCGCACATGGAGCTCAAATCGCTTTACACTTTACCCCCAGATCAATAAGCACTGATGAATACTGGCACCCGTCAATAAAGACAGTGACAAACAAATAAGATGCGCACAGTAAGATACCAGCACCAACTCCATCCCCCAGGAAGTATTTCAACCCAATGTTGGCACATGGTCACTGGTGGGGCTCTGTGGCCGAGCGGTCAAATCATTTGACCTGCAGTCGCTTGCGGCTGATGGGTGCGCTGTTCAACTCTGCAAGATTCTAGAGTTGCATCCTTGGGTAAGGTTACTCACCCACGCTGCCTCACTTACCGAGGAGTAAAACAGCGGCGACTAGGTGGCGGAATTCCCCTCCAAAAGTTACCAAAAACAGACAGGAATAAAGATCATCATCATCAACGTCGTCGTCGTCGTCGTTGTCGTCGTCGTCAACACCATCATCATCATCATCATCATCATCATCATCATCATCATCATCATCATTATTATTATTATCATTTTAGGGTTGATAAAGTTACAAATTTGTATCTCTTCTCTAACAGGTACCCGATTGTATTCCTAGGTAGGGGGAAGCAATGTGAGTCAAACACCTTGCTCTAGGATGCAACGCCGGAATCCGCACATCTTCGAACGCTGCATGCACTAGCCACAAGCAGCTGCAGATCAAGTTTGCTAACTGCTCGGCCACGGAGCCCCAAGGGAAACTGGATACATGTAAAGGCAATGGAGGGATACCTGTACAGACCTGTGGCGCCCTCTGTGAGGCGGGGGTAAGTCTAGACCCACCACGTCTCCATACGCGATTCGAAAGAAAGGAGTAACTCGGGAAATCGATATTTCAACTGCGCTTACTCTTCATTTTTACCAGGTCTAGTGAGTTTCATGATCAAAGGTCTTACATAGTCGACAATGGCTAATAGGGCGTTAACTTCATTCATTAATTTATTCATTCATTTATTTATTCATTCATTCGCTCATTCATGGGTCTATGGCCATGCGGTTAGAAAACTCGATCCGCATTTACCCGTGAACAGTGGGTGTGGTGTCCGAAGCTGCGTAAATCATGTTCCTCCCAGTCTAGGTGTAAACATATGTACCTACAAGGCTAAGATGGAAAAGTCGCGAAAGGACCTATGCGTGGCGATCCGCAGCCGGGATGCATGCTTCCAGGTATCTGGAGGTGAAGTTGGCGTGACCAATAGAGTAGTGAGATGACCTAGGAGCTAATGAGTGCGGCTTGAGCATCCCTGAATGGGGGAACACTCGCATGTAACTAACGAGTATCTTAACCTTGACGAGCACCCGTTTAGAGAGTGAAAATGACTATAACATTCTCCCGACCTTCTTTTTGAGGGGACACTTTTGGGGGAAATGTCAACTCTTCTTGCCTGCAGCGTAGCGCGTCGTAGCCGGATTAGTCCTTGGTGGGAGATGCAATCAATGCAGGCAAAGCATCTTGCCCAAGAATGCACCTCTAGGATCAACGCTGCTTTGCATATCGCACCTGCACACCGCGAGGCGACAGCAGAGGCTGCACACCGCGAGGCGACAGCAGAGGCTGCACACCGCGAGGCGACAGCAGAGGCTGCACACCGCGAGGCGACAGCAGAGGCTGCACACCGCGAGGCGACAGCAGAGGCGGGTTGCCCAGGACTGGGGACATGCAACCCAAAGCAATCCAAAAGGCATTTCCGGTCTTTCTTTAAAGTGCTCGCTGTAATCATTCGCAACGTTCAGTCAGTCCGCTCTTGCAATAAAGCCATTTCCCAAACCATACGCTTCCTGCATTTTCGTCCATAATTATGATACCGAATCCTGTATGATTACAGCGATCACCTGAAAATGATATTGGAAACGCCCTTAGGGTTGCTTTGGATTGCTTAGGATTGCTTAGGATTGCTTAGGATTGCTTTGGATTGCTTTGGATTGCTTAGGATTGCTTTGGATTGCTTTGGATTGCTTTGGATTACTTTGGATTGCTTTGGATTGCTTTGGATTGCTTTGGATTGCCTAGGATTGCTTTGGATTGCTTATGATTGCTTAGGATTGCTTTGGATTGCTTTGGATTGCTTAGGATTGCTTTGGATTGCTTTGGATTGCTTTGGATTACTTTGGATTGCTTTGGATTGCTTTGGATTGCTTAGGATTGCTTTGGATTGCTTTGGATTGCTTTGGATTGCTTTGGATTGCCTAGGATTGCTTTGGATTGCTTTGGATTGCTTAGGATTGCTTAGGATTGCTTTGGATTGCTTTGGATTGCTTAGGATTGCTTTGGATTGCTTTGGATTGCTTTGGATTGCTTTGGATTGCTTTGGATTGCTTAGGATTGCTTAGGATTGCTTTGGATTGCTTTGGATTGCTTAAGATTGCTTTGGATTGCTTTGGATTGCTTTGGATTGCTTTGGATTGCTTAGGATTGCTTTGGATTGCTTAGGATTGCTTTGGATTGCTTTGGATTGCTTAGGATTGCTTAGGATTGCTTAGGATTGCTTTGGATTGCTTTGGATTGAGTTTCCATAGTCTGGGAAACCCGCCATAGATGAACGCCTTAACCCCTGAACCGCACCCCCAACTTGAAAGTTTCCATGCAGTACTTTTTTAATGTTCTGCCAAGCTCTGTTTCAAGATCGGTCTTCAGACTTGCGGCCAGGCTGCTGGATGATGGAGAACAAACACAAATCTTTGGGAGCACATCAGGTGGGCAGAGGCTGAGAATGCGAAGGCTTATCAGAGAGCATGCCTCTTTCAAAAACCTGCTTCCCTACTAAATTGCTCGCAAGCTGAAAACAGAAAACTACGACGAACCACCGTGCTGATAACACACTCAGATAAGATCCCCCCTACCAATATATACGTCTTCGGTGTCTCCCCAGCACCTGTTTGGAGTAAGATATTGCACGAACAAGCGCTGAGGTTCATTCCAGTCTGTAAATTTCCAGGTGAGTTTTATCATCACATATATCGTAACACGGCCCAAAATGCGCCAAAAACTCCCCTGTTGTCTGGGTGTGCAATTTCAGTTTGGTGTAAACTTGCGTAGGCCAGTCTGTTAGCAGATAAATGAATGATCCAGTGGTGAACAGACATCTTTGTATGTCAGTAAAACGTTTGACTTTTTAAAGTGAAGGTAATACATATCTTACAGTCGTGTCACAAGAAATATAGCATGAAAAACGGAAACTTTTTAAGGGAATTGCTCTGCACGTACAGTTTTATTTTACCCGCAATGCACCCACATTTATTTATTGTAAAAAGTACATTGATTTCTACGGCAATGAACGATGGGATTCGTTTAAGTGTGCTGAGAGAAAATAAGCGTTTCTTAACCAGAGCATTTACAACATGTCATAACGTTTTCCATTAAACACTGTCACATTGGTCACTGCAACCTGACAAGTGTTGGTCGTTGAAGAGAGTATCGCTGTGTTGTTCATGTAACTACTAAAACCTGTCACCCTCTGTGCAGTTCGACTAAGTGTTATGATCTACTTGCTTTGCTGTGAACTACGTGTTGCAAATAATTTGTCTTCTAGTTAGAGGAGCTGTCATTAAAAAAAAACATATTCGTTCTCTGTGAACTCTTCGAAAATCACATGTTTACGCTTTTTATCGATACAGTTTGTCAGATTCTAGTCTGTCCCCCGACCTTTGAACCACTATCACTCCATACCTATTCAACTTCGACGCCTGAATTCTGAGAGTTTACGCATCAGCTTCATGAAGTCGAGAGCACTTGAGACCAGGCCACGCCTAATGCTGAAACCAACACTCGAGTGCTGAGAATCGAAATGGCGCAGTCAGCTCTAGGCGCAGCCCGTAGGAGTGGGCTTACCGAGGAAGGAAAACAAAAGTTCCGTCCTTTATCTCTTTCCCATAACTACACAATTACCGTACATCTTGATAAATACACGTGCTGCGACGCACACGCACACACACAAGGGATCAAGTACAAGCGCGCATGCTCACACACACACGCGCACACGAGCACAAAGGTAATGGTAAATGTGTGGTTTTCATAAAGCTATTTATCACTCATATCTGGGTCTTAAAACGCTGTACACTTTACTCCCTGACCACTGGGCAGTTTGTGCAGTCCTTCACTGGTACCTCACAACAAACACAGTGACAGACATTTAAGACGCACAGTCAGGTACCAGTACAGTCTCCACCCCCTGGGGAGTATTCCACCCGATGCTGGCTCATGGTCGCATACAAGGGTTAATTGCACTACAATTTGCCAACATTGCCCTCTCAGGTACCCTATTTTACTCATGGGTGGGGAAAAGCAATGCTAGTTAAGCATCTTGCTCAGAGTTGCAACTCTGGGAACAGCGCAGCTTCGAACGCCGCACCCACTAGCCTCAAGCGACCACAGGTCAAGCGCGCTAACCGCTCGGCCACAGATCCCTGCACATACAAGCACATACACGCACATGCGCATGCGCAAAGGCACCAAGGATAGTTAATAGAACGGCGGTAAGTGGCTTCATTATGTAATTTCATTCTTTCGTTTTATCCAGAATGGGGGAAATGTGTTAATGTATCATTAATGAAATTAATGTAACAAGGAAAAGAAAATTATGGGAAAACTAGAAAGCACTCGACGAGCGCAGACCTCCGCCAAGGCAGCCATAGCGCTAGATATATCATAACATAACCTTCTAAATTTAGTGGATGGTTCGTTGGGTAAAACCCTGACCTTGCATCAAATTTCATCAGAATCCGTTTTGTACTTTTTGAGTTATTTTGCCGGATACCTAGCGAACCAACCGAATGAGGTACTTGTGAATGGGCTGTTAGCTCGAAGGAAATGGGGGTTGGGGCGAGGATGACGGTTGGGACTTAAACGACAATACCGAGACCATGAGGTTGGTAATTAGGAAAGAGTGTGGGTGAGGAAAGGGGGTGTGTGTGTTGAGGATGAAAGAAAGGGGTTAGGAGGGAGGAGGGGAAGTGTGGTGCCAACTGTCACAAGGCACGAAGAGGTGGCCGCTCCCTTCAGCTCACGCTGCCGTTCTCTCTCTTTCACTTGAACTATCCCGATTGTCAACACTGATCAGAGGCCCCAAGAGTCGAGACGAGCGGAAGTCAGCGACACTTGATCAACGCGATAACATACTTCCCTGGGTGAGGCACTCTGTAGGTATGTTCACCTGTCCTGGATTACTGGTGATGGAACATGCTTTGCACAGTCAATATTTGGAGGGTTTGGTAAGTTACTCACGAGCGGAGAACGCCTTCGCCTCGATGGAAACAGTGCCGAGAGAACGAGAGAGAGAGAGAGAGAGAGAGAGAGAGAGAGAGCAAGTGGGGAAGAGCGAGCGAGCGAGAGAGAAAGAGAGAGAGAGAGAGAGATAGTGAGGAAGAGCGAGCGAGAGAGCGAGAGAGCGAGCGAGGGAGGGCGAGAGACAGAGACAGAGAGAGAGAGAGAGAGAGAGAGAGAGAGAGAGAGAGAGAGAGAGAGAGAGAGAGAGAGAGAGAGAGAGAGGCCTCAGAATACCTACTTCACTCAAGAAGGCAGACGTGTGATTGAGAGGACGTTTGTTCCATTCCAGTCAGACTGCCACGCTCCTGTGCAGAGCAGACCTGCCTCGAACTTGCCTCGGCTTCCGCAGATCAGGAACAAACGACGGGATGAGTAGAAACTCAGAAAAGGCACCGAAAGGGGATGTTTAGGATAACACATTGTGACAGATTCATGTTTTCCCCTCTTTATTGTTTTGATGATTTAAGTGTGTTTTAAGACTGAAGCCTTTAACGTTTTCATAGCTGAGAAAAGCTGTCCCCTGCTGGATCTTAGTCTCAGAGAATCCTGGCACAACCTTTCTGCACTGGAGTTGTTTTTCTGGGTCGGATGCCACATGGCTGTTTTTGTATATACCGGACTTCCTGCGAGGTGGGGTGACCGATGTCCTTGACTTGTTTTTCTGCCAAGTCAGCTTTCTGTCCAAGAGTTTTGCGCATGCGTGAAAAGGGTTGAGGTGTTTCAATAAAACTACATTGCATGCCCAATTTTAATCAGTTGGCGAAAGGATAGGGTGCTAGAACACCACGCTCCCATCCAAGCTACTCCGTGTGTCTGATCCCCTCCCCAGAGCACGTAAAACGAGAGAAGTATTTGTATCATCCCTGTTTGCCCAAAAGAAAGAGAATTGGGCCGAAATTGATAAATTCCCTTTGGAAGGGGTTGTCACGTATAAGGGAGTAAGTTTTCTCACCCTCCAGACCGAAGCAGTGAGAGTTGTGAAGACTCTCACTCCCAAAAGCTGACCCACGCGCTGGCACTCTGGCTGCTGGAGCGAGACCCGCCTCAAACCTCTCCCCCCCAGAGCGTCTGCCACGCTCGCCTGCACGCCGGCCGGTCTACAGACAGCCACAACTCTCGCCCTCCCAGAAGCTGACCCCTGGGCCAGTCTCTCTCTTCACGCCAAAAGCTGTCTGCTCGAGCTCGCTCGCCCCTCCCGCTTGACAAGAGCGGAGAACGCTCTACCTCCAACAAGGTTCGTCTTGTGGTGTTTTCTTGTGTGTAGCTCTTCGCAAAGGAAACGCGAAGGAGCACGATTGATGGCCTTTTGTTTCTCGCTAGACGAGAACTGGGCTGTGAGCCCATAGAATTAAATTAGGCTGTGAGCCTAAAGAGATTAGATAAGAAATTCTTCGATGGACCTATTCACCAAGGTAGCGTGAGTACTCACTAGGTTGAACTTTTGAACTGACTTTATTTCTGAATTCAAAGACTGAACTCTTGAACTATTTTGCTCCACAGAGACATAGATTGATTACTCCCTATCTGAAACCACGTGGGTATGCATTTATCTGTTTAAACTACATTGAAAGCCCACAAAAGGGGCGATTGATCGATTATCTGTGTTTCTGATTATTAAATACCCTTTCTTAATTGTCAAACCTGTTGTCCTCCTGTTCCTTTGCATGTGCATGACAGAGATTTTGATTTATTATTTTTTAATTGTGCGTTCCTCCTCCCCAAGCAAATCCCCTAGACAGCGCATATAGCGCCGAGCCGGTGTTTAATAAACACCAGAGAGGAGTAACGTCACAGCATGGGGGCCTCGTCCAGATGTGGAAGTAATTGTATTGTTCAGAGTTTTGTAGGGCATGAATAATTGTGTTGGATAACCATTGCCATTGTGATTTGTCACCCTTTTTGAGTAACCCTGTTTTGGCATTCTTGTCTGGGCTTGCTAGAGATCACGTGGTTTGTGATGTTTTGATGTTTGCTGATTTCTTAGCGTTTGTGAAGATCGCGGAATTTTCACAATGGATTACAGAGCAGTGTTGAAGATTGAGTCTGAGATTGATTCAATAGATAGAGCAGGTTTGGAGTTTTGATAGAGAAGTTTGGGTTGAGTGCAGGCGAGGGTTCTACTAAATATTTTGCAGGGGATTTTGGTGCAAGTTCAGAAGAGCGGAGTTAGTGAGGATAGCAAGGGGGAAGTGGAAGAGGGAAAAACGAGAAATGGAGGTGAAGTGGGAGGAGAAGAGAGAGAGGGAGAGACAGCAGATGGAGAAGGATGGAAAAGAGAGAGAAAGGGCTAAAGAGGCTATGAGAAGAGAGATGGAAAGAAAGGTGAAGAAGTGGGAGAGCTTGGTTTTCGAACAAGCCAAATTGAGGCAGGAGAGAGAGAGAGAGAGAAGGAGGGAAGAGAGAGAAGAGGAGGAGTTCCGACCTAGAGGGGAGCAGGTGTAAAGCCCTACCTGTGTTGATTAAGGTGTGAGACCTTATTTGTGTTGATTAAGGTGTGAGACCTTATTTGTGTTGATTAAGGTGTGAGACCTTATTTGTGTTGTTTAAGGTATGAAACCTTATTTGTGTTGATGACAGGTGTGAAGCCTGCTTAATTAATGATGAAGGTGAGAAGCCTCATCAAAGGTGTGACGCCTGATTAATTAAGTGGATGTGGGTGAGATGCCTACTGAATTTTTGGTGAGATGCCAAAGTAAGTAAATGTGGGTGAGATGCCTACTGAATTTTTGGTGAGATGCCAAAGTAAGTAAATGTGGGTGAGATGCCTACTGAATTTTGGTGAGATGCCAAAGTAAGTAAATGTGGGTGAGATGCCTGCTGAATTTTTGGTGAGATGCCAAAGTAAGTAAATGTGGGTGAGATGCCTGCTGAATTTTTGGTGAGATGCCAAATTAAGTGGATGTGGGTGAGATGCCTGCTGAATTTTGGTGAGATGCCAAATTAAGTGGAAATCAAGGAAGAAGAAGTTTAGGCTTGGAGAATGGGTGCACTGTCATTTGAGTGGTTTGAGAGAGAATGCTAATGTTTCTCTATGAACTGGAGTCGTTGAAGGGTATCATGTTGAGCAGAGTACAGCTCATTGAAGTGCAGTTCCATTTTCCCCCCTGTGGGTACGGGGTTGTTTAAGAATTGTCCCACCGCGTCCCCTACGCAATTCGTAAGAGGCGAATAAATAGGCGGATCGTCAGACAGACGATAATAGTTGTTGTAGATTCCTACTGTTAGAGAGGAATAGGAACCTCTTTTTGTTCCCTTGATTTCTGTAGACTTACCCTGTAGAGTTTGCAGGGAGAACGTTTTATTTGATTGTCAATGTGGTGAACTGTTTACCAGAGTTTTGACATGTTTTATGTTGAGTGGCTTTGCTGAAAGCGAATTGGTTTTGAGACCGGATGGACTGGTAGACTGCACTGAAGTTTTGCAGCACCAATGTCAATGATGAGATTGCATCTCCTGTTTTGAGTCTGTGTTTTGAAATTTTCTTGTTAAACTCAGTAAGAAAATTCCACTTTGAAGGGGGAGGGAGTGTGACAGATTCATGTTTTCCCCTCTTTATTGTTTTGATGATTTAAGTGTGTTTTAAGACTGAAGCCTTTAACGTTTTCATAGCTGAGAAAAGCTGTCCCCTGCTGGATCTTAGTCTCAGAGAATCCTGGCACAACCTTTCTGCACTGGAGTTGTTTTTCTGGGTCGGATGCCACATGGCTGTTTTTGTATATACCGGACTTCCTGCGAGGTGGGGTGACCGATGTCCTTGACTTGTTTTTCTGCCAAGTCAGCTTTCTGTCCAAGAGTTTTGCGCATGCGTGAAAAGGGTTGAGGTGTTTCAATAAAACTACATTGCATGCCCAATTTTAATCAGTTGGCGAAAGGATAGGGTGCTAGAACACCACGCTCCCATCCAAGCTACTCCGTGTGTCTGATCCCCTCCCCAGAGCACGTAAAACGAGAGAAGTATTTGTATCATCCCTGTTTGCCCAAAAGAAAGAGAATTGGGCCGAAATTGATAAATTCCCTTTGGAAGGGGTTGTCACGTATAAGGGAGTAAGTTTTCTCACCCTCCAGACCGAAGCAGTGAGAGTTGTGAAGACTCTCACTCCCAAAAGCTGACCCACGCGCTGGCACTCTGGCTGCTGGAGCGAGACCCGCCTCAAACCTCTCCCCCCCAGAGCGTCTGCCACGCTCGCCTGCACGCCGGCCGGTCTACAGACAGCCACAACTCTCGCCCTCCCAGAAGCTGACCCCTGGGCCAGTCTCTCTCTTCACGCCAAAAGCTGTCTGCTCGAGCTCGCTCGCCCCTCCCGCTTGACAAGAGCGGAGAACGCTCTACCTCCAACAAGGTTCGTCTTGTGGTGTTTTCTTGTGTGTAGCTCTTCGCAAAGGAAACGCGAAGGAGCACGATTGATGGCCTTTTGTTTCTCGCTAGACGAGAACTGGGCTGTGAGCCCATAGAATTAAATTAGGCTGTGAGCCTAAAGAGATTAGATAAGAAATTCTTCGATGGACCTATTCACCAAGGTAGCGTGAGTACTCACTAGGTTGAACTTTTGAACTGACTTTATTTCTGAATTCAAAGACTGAACTCTTGAACTATTTTGCTCCACAGAGACATAGATTGATTACTCCCTATCTGAAACCACGTGGGTATGCATTTATCTGTTTAAACTACATTGAAAGCCCACAAAAGGGGCGATTGATCGATTATCTGTGTTTCTGATTATTAAATACCCTTTCTTAATTGTCAAACCTGTTGTCCTCCTGTTCCTTTGCATGTGCATGACAGAGATTTTGATTTATTATTTTTTAATTGTGCGTTCCTCCTCCCCAAGCAAATCCCCTAGACAGCGCATATAGCGCCGAGCCGGTGTTTAATAAAC